>JAUNZM010000852.1:600000-867751 GCA_033459285.1 Clamator glandarius | reverse complement strand
CCATATCCTTTAAGCAGGAAACCCAGTACAACATTTAACACTCTGCCTGTCTCATTTTCCCTTATATTCATTGCTGAGGGAAATAAAGTTCCATTACAGCTCTGTTTATATAAGGAAATACCAACAGGCATTGAAAGAATGTGACGCAATCAAAGAAGAGCTTTCTAGCAAATAAAGCATTTGCTTAGCCACCTGCTCACATTCAGGTCTCAGAAAGTTGCAAATATCTACATCACTGGTTTGCATTTGTTGTTGCGAGGTTTTGTTTGCTTGCTTGGTTTTGTTGTGGGCCTGTTTGTTTGGTTTTAATACATGGAGTAAAGTTGTACGAGAATGGTGCGATGCATCAGCCAGATGTCTTGTTTCCAGAAGGGGAAGTAAAGCTCTTATTCATAACACAAAGTCCGGTCCTTCACTGCTTTTGTAGAGTAGTCAGAAATGCTTCCACAGCTAGTTCATCTTGCCATCGCTGAGTTTCTTAGGTGTGGTTTCTTGTTACAGTTTCTTCCACTATTCTTCTCTACCTTCTCAGAAGTTAATTCCACAGGCTGACTACAGGACAATATGCCTTCTCTAAGTTTAATACCAAGGCAATTAGAATTGCTGACAATATTTAAAAAGCAGCATATAAGTATGATGAATAAATGAGGGATGAAAAAAGTAACTTTAAAATTAATTCCAATCTAAACCACTACTATCAAACTGCTAAAATCTTTTGTGTTGTTTACACTGCTTTTACAGCTTTTTTTCCTGGTGGACAACAAGAAGTTTACATGTTGTATAGAGCAGCAGTGAACAAATTATTGCTGAAAGCACACAGATCCCACTGTTGTTCCTTTTAGACATAGAAATACAAATCATGCCTTTGTTAAGACCTACTCTAATGAAGACTTATACATTTTTGATCTTATTCCATGTAAGACTAACACACACCACTATTTAAAATTAATCTATATTGTGTTCTTTAAATGGCTTCAAGTTGAACTGGGGAAGACTTAGTTTAGGCATTAGGAAGACATTCTTCGTTATGAGGGTGGTGAGGCACTGGAACAGGCTGCCCAGGGAAGTTATTGAAGGCCAGGTTGGATGGAGACTTTGGCAGCCTGATCTAGTGGGATGTGTCCCTGCCCTTGGCAGGGGGGTTGTAACCAGATGATCTTTAAGGTCCCTTCTAACCTAAAGCATTCTGTGATTCTATTCTGTGATTATTTTAATGAATAAGGTTACTTTTTAAGACCTGTTTAGATGCATTAAATCTCACTTAGGTTAAATGGGTGACTACTATCCAAACAAAAGCTGAAAGACATGTGGAATTTCTACAGAAAAAAAAAATAGCTTTATCTTTCTCCTCTACACCTCAGCTAGTATATTCTTCATAAAATGGAACCTTCCATTATTGTAAGTACTTTAACACTGGAAATTAAGTTAAGACTAAAAAGGACTAACTCACTTGGTCCAGAAAAATACACAAAATTCCAGTCCAACAGAAGGCATTTTTAAAATGGCATACATGCTGACAGTGAAAATTATTTAGCTGTTAAACATTTATATGCAATCACTATTCAGATAATTCCATCAGCATGCAAGTGAGCCTATTAAAGTCAAGCGACTATTACTATGCTGAATTGCAGGCTGCTAAACCAGAGCCTGCATTTTACAGTACAGTATTCGTACTGCCAGCTTCTTGGTAACAGTGCGTTCACAACACATCCTGAAATGGTCTTTTTCCATCTTTTTTTCTTTTTTTTGGCAATGTCAAAAAAGTAAAACATAAACAGTACATGGTGACATATCTAAACCTTCAATGCAGAAAACGCTAATTTACACAGGGGTCCTCCAACTTACCTGTGGCTTGGCAGAAGAGGTGAAAGGGTCCCCGGGCACTAACATGCTGTGCCTGGTCACTTAGGAAAGGTGGCAACAACATGACCTTTACAGGGTCTGTGCTAGACCAAACATCAGGCTGGGTACTTGTGGGTGAAGGAGCTGAATCACTTCCCACACAGGACAAAAAGGAGGTACCAGTAGGAGGGAAAGGTATAGGAGATGAGGCTGTGTGACAGAAGAGGACAGAAAAGAAAAAAAAAAAAAAAGAGGGCACTAAGGAAAAAGGTTGTAAGAATTATATCACACACTAAAGAAATAATGCAAAAAGACAAATGAATTTCAGAAGGGTATTAAAAGAAAGTATCCCTAGGCCCCTAGAGAAGGGACCTTTATTATATCACCCATGTTTCCTTCTCCATTCTTTCAATCCTAGCCCCCCCCGGATTATAACCCATTTAAACAAAGCTGAGTGGAGAATCTGCTCCAAATTAATTACAAAAGTTTTCACATTTCCCCCTTAACGAAAACCACAAGGAACACTAGTATTTGTAACATGGAAAGCAGTGTCATTGTGTCAAGTTTCATAAAGTCAAGATATAATGCAATTTATTTTAATATTTATTCTGTTATATGTACATAATTAAAAATAGAAAAATAAAACCAAACTGAATCTTATAAAATATAAACCGTTTACACTAAGATGGTCTAAATTATGTTCGCATGAAAATTCAACATAGAAAAGCAGCCCAGGCATACTGCTATTTACTGTTAAAATGTACTCTACTTCTAGCAATATTTACAGAAAGATGCAGTGGGAGGAACAATTCTTCAGGACCGTACTGCACAAAACGCTTTTACAGACGAACAGTGCTGCTGTGAACCAGGCTGAGAATAAATGCACACTTTCACGTTTGTAGGCATGATTCACATAAACAGTTCAAATGACTGATTGTTTGAGCAGCTCTAGTTTCAGTCTCCAGTTGCATAGGAGATTGGAAGGTGTCATCCATAAAGGGTGACACTGCAAAGATTTGTCACAAAAAGAAGCTGAATTATTTCTGAATCTGAATAAAAATAACAAAAAATCTGCAATATTTTCTCATCAGGCTGTATCCTAACAGTCCATTCCACCAAGTCACTAGCTGAATTATTGCAGTTAAATCTTCTTGATTCCTGTTCCTCTTCCACAGTGCAAAAAAACCTCTCCCCATGTCATTGCTGACTGACAGCTGCTTGCCTGTACCATTTCATTAAGGAACAAAAAAAAAAAAAAAAAAAAATCCAGTTTTGTATAGAAAAAACAATGTGACTATGTCCAGCTTGATAGTGGGGGTGGGTGTGAGAAAAAAAGAAAAAGCATTCCTAAATATATTATTTCCTCCCTTCCTCCCCTGCCCCCCACCCCTGCCTTACTCCATGTTTTGTACTGATATTCTTGTAGCCAAATGTCTAAAAAGCAGCAAAGGAAAAAAGCTTTTAAACAAGATTATCCCTGAGAGTCTTACACAAATCAAGCCAATGCTATCCCCGTTATATCTTAAAATGTAAGATAGTTAAAAAGCAGTTAAAAACATTAACTTTAACCTACTGAAGAGACCTAGTGTACCAAAACACAAAGTGTAAAACTAAAAATAATCACTAGAAGCAAAGAAAAAAGATGTCCCAATCTGGACAAAAGTCTATAATTTACCAATCTGATAAACTAAACTTAATTTCCAATTTGGAATTAAAATGAAACTAGGTCTTTTTTTAATGGCAGCTAGTATGTGTAGACTGAAGCACTTTCTAAGGCCAACTGAATTAGAAAGTTATTTTTATCCTATGGAAGAACAGGGCTGAAGAACAAGCAAGTAACTGTTTACCAGAGCGAAGTGCTCAGTGGGCAGAAAATTTGGAACAGACAAATGGTGATCTGAAACTGGCCATTTAAAAAAAAAAAACAAAACAAAAAACAAACCAACAAAGTAAGTACAACACAGGATGCTACAGTCTGCAGACAAGAACACAGCTTCTCTAATCCAGCAAGATCTGAATGCAAATTGGCTTGCTGTACAGCTTAAGCAAGTTATCCCCACTATGGCTCAGCTGTCACACCCACACTCTCTGTGCTCAAATAGGTAGCCACAGAAGCACAGCTGATTTCCACCACTGAAATGGATGACTAGGTCCTTCAGTCCCCCTCCACATCTGAGTCGGCATACTTGAGCTCACACTTGACATCAAAGGGCTTGTCCTTGTCCTCTCGGGATGCCTGCGAATTCCCAGGCTGCAGCTGGCTGTTCCCACAATCAGGCTCAGTCTCATAGCCAGTATCATGTGCCGGCTTCGGCTGCTCCCCGCTCTGGTGGCTGACACTGCCTTGCTCCACCAGTGTCTCCTTCACACTCTGCTCACAATCAGAAAAATCTGACTTTGTTTTCTTCTTACCAAGCAGCATGACAGAGCGGAATTTCAAGCACTGCCCTGGCAAGTACCCTTTGTAACAGTTGTAGGAGAGCAGGCACAAGAAGAGAATAAAAAAGAAGAGGAAGAGGAACATCAACAGGAAGTTATCATTAGACTTCAGGAACATAGTCTTTTCTGGGACCACATCAGGAATTGAATTGAAGAGCTCCGTGTTGGAGGCTGCACTCGTTAGGACAGGGTCAACAGGCTTTGTTACTATCCTTGCTGTTGTTACCAGTACTATCTGAGTGGTCAAGGTGTGAGCAGTAGATCTTTCTGTTGATACAGCAGACACTTCGGGCACATCGCTATTACCTTCTGTTGGAGCAGCTGCTGCAGTGGGGCCCACTGTAGTATGGTGGACCTTCTTCAGTTCCAAAACATGCTTAGCCAGCACTTGAGAGAATTTCTTATTCTTCACTTTTTCTTCTGATAAACACTGGTAAACACCACTGTCTCCTTCTGATAAATTGAAGATGAGCAGCGCCTTTTCAAGCAGACGATACTTGGGGCTCTCCACTCTCAGCACATCATCTTTGAATTTCCAAACTACCTGTGCCAGATTGGACTTTTGAGAACACTTGAGTTCTGCTGTGCTCCCATGCTTAAATGTATGCTGTAGGGAATTCTCTCTTACTTTATCTGGAACATCAAAATAAACGTGCAGAATATCAGCAATGATTCCTGTTTGCTCTAATCTGTGCAGTTTCATGAGACTGTACTATAGCCTTGAAACATAAAGATTACGGCATTCAGATTACCTCACAAGACCAAGATGACAGCATGCAAATATATTGGTGAAGTAACAAGCTATGGCTGCATGCAAGACATCAAGACAGACTAAAAGATAGAACGCCTCAAGCTCCTAGACAGCCTCCACTTCTGTTTAAAGAAGAGACCTTGTTGATCCACAACTAAGCGTGCATCTGACACAGGTCACTGTTTGAGAAAAAATGCTGAACTTGGTATCACTTTATATGCAATTAGTGCATTTTAAGTAAATTGGCAACTATAAAACATCCAAGAAGAAATTCAAAAGTGCTGTTACTCAAACTCTCTTCTAAAAAAATATCAGCACTTATGGCACACCCACAATGCAACACCATAAATTAATGAAAAAACTAACAAGCAAAACTTTCATGGAGCTCCATACTTTGCTTGGATTAGAAATAAAAACAGAAAATCAAACTCTTATGAGCTTTGTTTACTGCAGTACAAATCTCCTGTAACACTACTCTTCTTTAAGATCTCCTTGATCTGATGGCAGCAGCACAGGCTATAAAGAAAGGATCTGTGGTTACTTGCCTTAAAGCACCATGGAGGGTACTTCAGCTGATCTGTATCACGTTCTGAGCCCCCCTCCCCTCTCGCCATAAACCCAGCTCTTTTCAGGATCATTTTCTCTGATCCAGCAGCAATAACCAAGCATTTATCAAGTCTCACATTAGGATGTCAAATGCTGTATCACAGAGACAGAGGCCTCTGCACTAGAAGTAGGCATGGTAAATACAGCTTTCATTCACAAGTTGCTCTTGAGGTGCCCTTGTTCATTTCAGAGGTTGTGCACTGCACACTGAAATGTATACAAATACAGACATTTTAAGGCAAAATGCAGGCTGTACAGATGCTCAAATACTCAAAAGCAGAATTTCCATTAAAATATAAATGAATGCCCAGATAATCACAAAAACCAAGATGAACTAAACACAATGCTTTCACTACTCCACTGAGACACAGGAAATAGCTCTTCGAAAGCTAACTCACCCGAACAAGATGATGCATCTCCACCTATGTTCTGAATCCAGTTCCTGTAAAAGGAAGTCCAAGTATTACAACTTAAAATCTTGTTTCCTAGAGCCCGTCCATCTTTTCATACTAAGCAAGATTCATCTTATCTAAGTAGCACAAACACACACAGATGGACATGAAAAGGTCTGTACTTGAAAACATTCAGTTAAATAAATGCCAGTTATTGGTATGGGGCAAGTCTGATGGAATATTGGCTGTAATTGGAAGGTACTCAAAGGCTACCATTACCTTTTAATTTCACTTTCTTTAAAAATATCAACGCAGGAAGCTTCAAGAGGTTTCCAAGCACAGTAAGGATCCCTTGCTAAAACACAGTCAACACAAGTAGTGTACTTGTCACAGAATGCCACTGGAGACTGAACCACACCAGAATTGGAACCAGCATAGAGGTATTTTCTGCCCTAGAACAAGCAAAGCACAACAAAAAAAATCCACAGCCAATTACTTACAAAAGCATGAAAATTCTTAAGTAGTTTATGAGAATGGAAAGTAACCAGGTCTACCCAAGGCTTTATCAGTTTCTCCACAAATACAAATGCACTGACAAACCTCATACAAGGCAAGACTGTGCGGATGACAAGGCTGCAGCAAGACATATGCAAGCATTAACAGGCAAGGCTTGCTGAATTTAGGACCTACTCCTCTTAACCCAAAGCAGCCCTATTGCCTTCAGCTCTTCTACCAGTCAAGTCTATGCAGCTCCTATGTTATGTTTCACACTGCGCCCTTTCAGAATATTCTTGAAGAACTGAGAATGTGGCAGCTGGATTCAGGATGAATAAATCCAGTACCATCATTTCAACACGAGCCTTGGCTATCAAATGCATGGTAAAGTTGCTAGGCCATGTGTCTCTGGTATCAGGCAGTAATGTCTACTCCTTCCCTTTCACACCCCAGAAATAGAGGAAATGTAATTAAAGTAGTGTATGAATGATCCCACAATTGCCCCACCACTGGAAGAGTGGGCATTAGTATATTTATTGGAGGAGTTATCTATCATTATATTATATCACAGGGCAAATGCTGAAACTTCCTAATAAGACATCTGAAGCTTTCTTTGGAGATAAAGCAGAAGAAACCAGCAACATTTAAATATATATTTTTATGTACACACACAATATATATGTACATATACACACATACACACACATCAAGTTGCCAGTGTGATGCAACATAAAAAACCCCACAGATACTATTACTAGTATCTGTGAGCAAGAAAAACTTCTGTTTGCGTATCAAAAGTATACTCTGTCCTCAAAATGTCTTTCTACTATAAGCATAAAAGGACAAATAAGTATGCAAAATGAGCTTGCAAGAATTATGGTATAAAGCTCTCTTCCACTGAATTGATCATTCTGGCATGCAGAGTTTTATTAAGTATTACACAAAATAAAACCTGTTTCTAAGATATCTTAGCAGCATTCCTAAACCCCTAGCTGCAGAGCTTTTACTGATCACTAGATAGTTACTTAAGGCCAATATTATTACCAAACACTTCAAAAGAGTCATCCTTTCCTTAAGAAACTCCCAAATTTCACCAGTTTAGGGGTCTAATGCTACAAGCCACTGCCTAGGGTAACAATTTCACAGACATTTATGGATCTACGGGTCTGAGTAACTAAGGCCAGAAAGTACACACACCAATTAACCTCCCCTGCCACAAAAGCACTCCAGAATTAAAACCCAGCAACTGATTAATAGTGTGGAACAACTGCTGGGTTTGGAGCCTGCTGCAAGCCTTGTATCTCCCAGATGGAGCTGCCAATGGGTGCGGACCTCATCAGATGTCCTCACACCCCCAGCTGCACCAACATGACTGGTCTAATGATACAGCTAGCATGCATGAGCCTGCGAGATCTGGGACAGCAGAAAACAATTATTTGTGCAACTGTAAGTCTCTCTGCTAGAGAAGACTGTATTCTCTTCTTAGGTCTGTCTCCTCAGAAAGCTTTAGCACCCCTCTGCTAAACCCTGGATGATTTTTTTCCTCATATATATGCAATGGCCACAAGAGGTCAGGATTTTTACATTACTCCCAACCTGAAAATTGGTACTTTAAAACAGTTACAGCTTTCTGCTCATGGAATTCAAGTGAAGACTGGCACACCTATTCCCTTCCAAACCCCACCTTCTTCGTATCTAAAGACCTTCAGAAGCTTGCCACCTCCCAAATACACTAAAATGCAGCAGGCAATATGTGATACTCCTGCAGCGTGAGATGCGGCCTTGGCTCTGTGCACAGTAATGGTCATCCTCCCTCAGGGCAAAGCTACAAGATGGTACTAAATGTTTCATGGAAGAGCAAAAATGAGTGCTGTGATTCTTACAGCACTTACTTTTTTGAATGAAAGCAAAAGAGTTTGGACTGGCTCAAAGTTTGGAAAAAGCTGTGTTTCTTCAATAATATGCATCCCATTTTCATAGCTGATAGCTTTGTGCAGGGCTCCCCGATCTGAAACAACAAAACAATGTATTTAGGTAAGATCCTTAAAATAAAGAGGCACAGAAAAAAAAAATAGTATAAGTTGGCTCAATAGTCTGCTTGCTGTTCAACTGGAAACTTCAGACAACTCTGTGCCAATGGCAACTGTTAAACCTGCCATCTATAAGGAGTTCTAAGCAAAAAAAAATATTTTGGGATAAAAGACTATGGAGGAATTATCTTATGTGTGGTTTTGCTGCATTTACTGCACTTTTGCAGTTCTCTTCCTGCAATATTTTTCCAAAGTATGTAAGATTCTCCATTTAACTCCCCATAGCCCCTTGCTTTTTAATGAAAACACCAGCTGGAGCTAAAATACCAAAAATATGGAAATATTAAGGATTCCCCTCTTTGAACATATATCAGCCTCAAGAATCAGTGCCTTATTAAAAAAAAAGTGTTTTGCAGAACTCACCTGTACTGATGAACATAACATCATACATGGTGCCATTGAGTGTTCTGACTCTGTCTACTACAATCTGAGTATACTTCACATCTCGTTTTACTAGTCGAGGTCTGTCTCCCATTGGAGTCACTGAGTCATCCATTAGAGGATGATCTTTAACAAACTGCAATGTTTTGTCCGGTAAATTCAGAGAACTTATGTAGTTCGCTGCTCTAGCTTCATTGTTTATACACTAGCAGGGTCAGAAACAAAGAAAAACAACAAGAGAGTCAATCAAATTATATAATTTACTTGTACAAGACAGAGACAATTAAGAGCCGCTACATGCATTTTCTTCTCTTCATTATTTTGGCCAGTAAGCACACCTTTACATTACACTCATTCTACTGAGGGAGGTCCTCTGGTCTCGTAGCACTTTGGCTTCTATGATGTACCTATCCCTGAGCTCCCAACAACGTTATTGTTTGGGTCCGAAATACATTTTAGGAAAATAACTTTCTGGTACCTCTTAACTGTCATCTCATTCACCAGTGGCAATAAGATGACTCTACGTAACATGAAAAAGTAAGAGAAGTGTGAAAGTGACCCATCACTCATCATCTAGTTTGCAGAACAGTGCACTTCATTGGACATATCTGCTGAACCTACTGAGACAATGTGATAATTGCTACACTTCTGTTCAGCTGAACTGAGAAGTATTGGATATTGCCTAGTGTATACTTGCAGGTATTTCACCACTAGAAAATAAGCACCAGAATAATGATTGTAAAAAAACAGCATATAAATCAACTATAAATTAAAAAAGCCAACTTTGATTCCCAGATGCAAAGTTCAGAATAAATCACTTCAGTCTTTATAACAAAAAGTATCCAGATCAGGGCAAACTAAAATTAAGCCTTAGTAGGTTATTTAGTATTTCCTACTTACTTTACTCCTAAGCATTAAGAAAAGACTAGCCATCAGATCAAGACCACAGAAACTTACCGCACCAGGTCTAGGATTGGGAATTTCCCCATTGTATCGTACCCACTTTGTATGAGACTGTTCTACTGTAGCACTCTGCATGTATTTTCCTTTTGAGAAAACCTCTTCTACAGTAGACAGATTATACGCACACACTGCCGACAGCCCCACGTTATTCCTAAAAGTTCAGGATTAAAGGAAAAAAAGAATCATAGGAGTGATTATTACTCGTGGTAGTAACTAACTGAGATTACAAGTATTTACCCAGGAAAAGCCTACACCAGACTTACAGTTGCGGGGTGAAAACTCCATATATCACTGGTTCCTTCAAAGTTGGAGACTTGAGAATAAAAACATCATTGATAATGTTGAAAATTAAATTCTTATCAGGGATGGTACAAATTAATCTGGCCTTGAGAAAGGAAGTCCATTTTTTCTGCAAGGTCCTTAATCCTCCTTGGTCTCTCTTTCCATATTAAAAAAATAAAAAGGTATTTGTGAGAAGTAGTAGTTTTGCATTTAAGAACCACTGCTATATAGCACAAACTTACTGAGCCCTTTTATTTTCTAACATTTCATCTAGAGCGCTGTCAATAAATGTTAACACTTTCAAAAAAGAAAAGTAAGGAAGCCACAAGAAAAAAAAGCAGATTCGACAAAAAAAACGTGAACAATTTCTACCAACATGATCATATAAGGGACTTGGAAAAGAACCACATTTCAGTAACACTTCAAAAATTACGATTAGCAGTGTACTTCTAGGAAAAAAACTTAGAACAAGAAAAATAAGTATAAGGAAGTATTTAAAAGTCCCTTAAAAGATGTAAGTAACATTGCATCCATTCTGTTACATCTAAACTGTGATTTGAACTATGTTGCAATATGCACTAAACTTGCACAATATTTAATAATTTCATTACAAGAAATGCAACAATGGCTTAACACTGTCAGCAGAAACTGCCTTTGTATTCCCCATTTACTAGCCAATGCTCGTGCAAAGTATTGAAGGAAATCAGCAAAATTTCTAAAAACAATTAAGTGTAAATGCTAGGTAGATTTGAAGTTTGCCATTGTTTTGGATTTCAAACAAATAGCAGCAATAAAACTCTCATATTCCGTGATACCCTGCCCGCCTTTTAAGCATGCACAAGCTGTCAGTGGACAGTGGGAAATAACAGCAAGCTCTATGTAAACCTGCCTCCAGCCGCTTCTTTAAAGGAAATCTCAAGTGCACTAACTTGTTATTGATGTTTTGACTTCCATGTTTAAACATGAAACAGTAAAGTCAAAATAAAACATTTCAACCTCATCAAAATGGAAGAGATAGATAAATTTCCTGTTGGGGAAATAAAAAAAAAGTCCTGAGGAAATGGATACATTCCACTGCAAAGTTTTTTGTTAAATCAACATTTCCTTCTGGAAAAAATCTTCCATCAACAAGATTTTTAACCAATGCTCCTGAGTACGTACTTCGATCGGCCTAACACATGGAGCTTTAAACACAGCGACAGAATCAGGCTGCTGGTGACCATTTTCCTTGAGGGTCTGGAAGCTCTAACAGCTTCATGGAAGTCCCATCTGCTACATCACTGTCAAAAGCTATTCTGCTGTGAACACAGCCACAGTTTTCTTCGTACACAGCTACTTGAAAGTAGCTTGACAAATACATTATCTGCTCAGCTTAAACCAAATACAGTAACTGTTGTGGAGTTTTGTGGTAGCTGGGATTTTTCCCCCAGGGATAGGCAGAATGATCAGATGTAATGAAATTTCCCCATTGTGCAAAACTGATAAATCAAATATTTTTTCCCAAAGCAACAATTAGGATTTCTCAGTTCTGAAGAACTGATTGAAATTTCTGATTCACTAAGTTTGACAACTTCCATTTAATTGCTAATAAGTCCACAATAATAAATGCTTTTTAACACACAAAATTCTAGTTGAATAAGTTAATTAACTACGTCACACCTTGCACACTCTAGCTATTCTTGGAATCATCAGTTTTCCAACAAATTCATACTCCACTGACACCTCCGTGAAAAAGAAGTATATCTTGTCGTCCTCTCCATCTGTGCTGTTCTGATCTGCTCTTATCACATCAGCAAAAACAAAATTGGGCTCTATAGACACAAAGAGAAAAATTGTTTATTATATATGAGACAACTAACTTAATTCCCTCAAAGACCCTCTAAGAGTCCTCTTTTGTCCAGATCTCACAGTGCATTTACCCGCTCTCTAGTCACTGATCTGCCTACATAATTTCCTGCTCATGATATGAACAGCACCTCTAAAAAAACAGAAATAAAGACAAAACCCAAACCCACTAACCCTATGTGAATACACTAAGACACCTGAGAGATCTCTATGGTCTGATATCTTGTTACTTCAAAGTTCTTAAGTCCACTCTCAAGTGTGGTCTTCTAATGGGCTTGGAGAGATACCCTCCTTTGCCTGCCTCTGCTCTATTTCAGCTGAAACACTCAATACAATAGTATCATTACAACATGTATTACAAAACTCTGTATGCAGAAACTTTTGGACATAATGCATCTTTAGGAATATACTAACTTCATTATTTCAATTCTTTTTGACAGAAAGCTGCAAGCTTCTGAGCATTCAGAAAACTTAGTAAATTTTTTATTTCAGGAACTGAAATCATCAGGAACTGAAGTCATTAGGAACCATGATCAGCTCGACTTGAAAGCTTGTTATAGACCAAAACCATTCTCCTCCTAACCACATCATAACTATGCTGCATTATTGCAAAGATGAACAAGCAGCTAGAAAATAAATTGTAGCCGTTTAAAATCAAGTTGAAGCCTGTAGGTCTTGAAGTTGTTTTCATTGTTAATGCTGATGAAAATCCTTAAGTTTCAAAATTGAATCTCTTGATGGCACACACTCACACATCAGTGTATGCCAGCATAATGAAATCCATCCTCTTTGAGATATCAGACAACTGCCCCTTACCTTGTGTAATACATTAAAATTCTTTGTCTGTAAGTGTAATGTTGTAGAAGAAAAAAACAATTTGGTTGGGCCAGTTCTTATGCCTGCTCACCGTTCAGCCAAGGTATTGCATACTCTGTTCTCAGAGGGCTTTGATGAGAGTGCCGTGAAATGATAGGTTCACTTCCCAAGAAATTGTATGAGGTCCCAGAATAAAGCTCCTCATCTTTAACATAAAAAAAAAAATATTACAGACTTTTTAATGTACTGGATATCAAAGAGTATATAAATATTTTGGGAGACTATGTAAGTTTAAACTTCCCACAAGAAAGGATAAACAAGGATATTCTCTGAATTGCCCCAGACACGTCTTCTATGTTTACATTTCTGCTGACCATTCTCAAGGGTAACACTCCCACAGCTGGGTTTATTATTGTTCTAACACAAGCAATAGTCAAAAGTCAAGGTTGTTTTTATGTTCAAACATACAAATTTACATAAGAAACAACACAGAAGTTTTGAAAGTAATTACCTTATGCTTTCTATGCCACCATTGAAAATCAACTTTTAAGAATTTAGGCAACAAAGCAGAGAGTGAGTTCTTCTTTCTCATTTCCTGTTTAGTGCTACTTTTACAGCTTCCTTGTTATGATCGTGTGACACCCAGGTACACCCATGAACTCCGGTTTCACAAAATCAAGATTCAGTGGTGCCTAATCATGTAGTAGTATAATCACAATAAATATTTGTATGTGCTCACCAAACCCTTTTCCATCATCTGCCAGCAGTCCTGGTTGACTTGGAAAAGTTCCACTTGACTGAAGGTTGGCAAATATTACAGCTATTTACAAGAACGGTCGTTTACAAGAAGACAGAGGGAAGATCCAGGAACTACAGTCCTGTCAGTCTGACCTTGGTGCCAGGGAAGGTCATGGAGCAGGTCATCTCTAGTGGTATCACACAGCACACACAAGAAAGTCAGGGGATCAGGCCCAGTCAACGTGGTATTACGAAAGGCAGGTCCTGCCAAACTAACCTGATCTCCTTCTATGTCACAGTTACCCACTTAATGTACATGGGAAAGGCTGTGGATGCAGTGTACCTGGACCTTACTAAAGTATTTGATACTGTTCCTGACAGTAGTCTGTTTGAGAAACTGTCTACCCTTGGCCTGGACAGACATAACATCAGCTGGGTAAAAAACTGGCTGGATGGCCAGACCTAGACATTTGTAGTAAATGGAGTTAACTCCAGCTGGAGGCCAGTCACAAGCTGTGTTCCCCAGGGCTCAGTGCTGGGTCTAGTCCTGTTCAGTAAATATCTTTATCTATGACCTGGATGAAGGCATTGAGTGCACCCTCAGCAAGTTTGCAGATCACACTAAGCTGGGAGGAAGTGTTGATCAGCTTGAGGGTAGGAAGGCTCTACAGAGGGATCTGAACAGGCAGCAGGAAGTTCAACAGGACAAGAACTGAGTCCTGAACTTCAAACAACAATCCCATGCAGTGCTCCAGGCTTGGGGAAGAGTGGCTGGAAAGGTGCCTGGCAGAGAAGGACGCAGGGTATTGATCAACAGCCAACTGAATATGAGCCAGCAGTGTGCTAAGGTGGCTAAGAAGGCCAATGGCATCTCAGCTTGTATCAGAAACAGCATGGCCAGCAGGATCAGGGAAGTGATTCTGCACTTGTACTCTGCATTGATGAGGCTGCACCTCGAATTCTGTGTTCAGTTTTGGGCCCCTCACTACAAGACAGACACTGAGGGGCTCGATCATATCCAGAGAAGGGCAATTGATCTGGTGACGGGGCTGGAGAACAGGTCTTATGAGAAGCAGCTGAGGAAACCGGGGTTGTTTAGCCCAGAGAAAAGGAGGCTGAGGGGACCGTATCACTGTCTACAACTATCCGAAAGGAGGTTGTAGCAAGGCAGGTGTTGGTCTTTTCTCCCGAGTGACAAGCAATCGGACAAGAGGGAATGGCCTCAAGGTGTGCCAGGGGAGGTTCAGATGAGACATCAGGAAAAATTTCTTCACTGAAAGGTTGAACAGGCATTGGCACAGGCGGCCCAGGGAGGTGGTTGTGTCACCACTCCTGGTGCTTTTTAAAAGATGGGTAGATGAAGTGCTCAGAAATACAGTTTAGTAGTGGACAGGTATGGTTGAACTTCATGATCTCTAAGGTCTTTTCCAGCCAAGCGATTCTATGATCTTACCTCCCTATTATGTCTCTTGGATATAAATTCTAAAAATTCTATAAATTCAGCTAAAAAATTCTACTTGTTAAACATACTGAAATGACAATAATTCATGCTACAGAGGCAGTCAAAGTACATTTAGACCACCTGGGCATTAAACATCTAAAAATATAGTTTAAAAACTAGTATTTTAAAAGTTGCTTCCAAAATGACCTATAGTTTTAAGTTCCCCTTTTAAGAAATATGCTAAAGCTGACTACATAAGTATTTTAATGTCTACCTAGATACACAGTAAAGACATAAAACTATTGACACATTCTACCATTTTGATACTGAGAGACTGAAGAGCAACAGCAAAAAAAGAAAGAACATTCTTATACATAACAGAGGCATGAGAAGTCTGAACTTACCAACCATAACAGAAGTGTAGCTTTGAGCAGGATCAAATGGACATCTGCCCTTACCATCTTCATTTTTACCTCCAAGTTCAAATGAAATTAAATTCTGCAAAAAAAAAATTGAATTGACAACTACAAAACAACTGATAGCACTTTTTCTTTCAGTTACTTGACTCATTCAAAGTTATCTGATAAACCAACACTGAATAATAGACTTTACCATCAACTTCCAGCATCAAAGACTTTTTTTGTAAGATTATAAAAGGCATATGTACTTTCAGAAAAATCTCTTCGAGTCCAGTAGACATAGAGAAAATATGATTCTATTATTTATGAGGGCAAGAGTAATAAAGAACAGAAGATAAAACACTAAATCCAGACAGACCTCAGGAAAAAGCATCCAAAAAAGCCACGCAGTAGGAAAGGCAGAGAAGTTTGATATATGGACAGAGACAGCATATATTGAATTCATCTGCACAATCCCAGAGCATTATAGAAATCAAGTCTTTTTGAAGTGAATCTCAAAAATTGCTAGATCACGTTAAACTTGTGAGATGAGGCATGATCCAACTGAATGTTAAAAAGCAGTGTACTCTGGCTGTTACTTTATAAATTCTTTAAAAATCAAGGGAATGAAGATCAGTAAGATGATGGGGAACTGTTGCCACGGTACTGGGAAGTGATCAGCTATACTGTGTAATGAAGACATTGGAGGCTAAGGACAGTGACTTCTGGCAATGTTCCAGAGGTGATGACAGACAGTCTTGAAGGCAAGGGAGACAAAAAGTAACAAACAACTAGAAGTCCCCTCCATTTCAGAACTTTTAACAGTTGCAGTAAGGAGAATGACACAAGACTCAGCACAAAGAAAAGGGAATTTTGATTTTGCACCAAGACTTCACTCTGAAGCATTGAGCACTGTGAAGCTGTGGCATAGATAGGAGCAGACACAAGACAAGCAGAGACAGGAATGTGAGAAATTTCAGGGACATCCAGTAATGGCTGAAAGTCACAAAAATGTCATTTCAGTTTTAGAAATTGTTATGCTAACACACAGTATACAAAGAATTCTGTAAGCTAAGAAGAAGTAAATCCACAGTTAAACAAAAAGAATCAATAATTCATCAAGCATTCTGAAAAACTAACAGTTTGGTTTCTTTCTCTACTCTATCATTACATTTATTACTGTGGGACGCAGTAATAAATGCTCCAATTGTTACAACTGGCAATGCAACAGTCTTTGGGAATGGAGATTAATTCATTATTTAAATGAGCTGCTTTTAAATTACAGTTGTTACTAGGTCAAAACACGTGTGCATGCTTACCAGGTAATCGCATGTTGGCTGAAATGCACTAGTTCCACACACGTAGAGGAATGTATCATTCAGCGGTTGCAAGACACGCACATAATTACGACACTCTGTCTGTAATGGAGGATAAGAAAAGGATCATTCTGATAAACCACAGCTTCTGCAACCCAATGCAAATAATTACAGTTGTGCCATCAGCTCATCTGTTGCCACTGCTTATGCTGTGCCACACTACATCAATATGGCTGAGTGATACAGTCACGACTACAACACCATCTCTCTGCAATCTCCAGGAGCTCTAGCCCTGCAGCATCCAGTTTCCTACAGCCACCAGTGCACTACTGCCTCAGTATACCTATCAGGGTAGCATAAACAACTACCACACACTCAGCAAAGTGCATCTCAAGCTGTTCCACAAAAGCACAAGCTCCAAAGACACATTCAATCCATAGGAACAACAACAATTTACACATGGAGTAAGTTCTAGATCTTGTCATGCCTTATAAGCTTAGATGAAACAGTGATAGCCAAGACCGTTTCAGAGAGAAAGCTCTAACAGAATTAAATTAGCTACAAAGCTTTGTCACTTGTACCTATCCTTTTTTTTTTTTCCAGTCTTTGATATCAACTGCTCTTTCATCTAAGGAAGCTTCTTAATTCCTTTGGCTCTGAAATAGAACAAGGGAGTCTGAGCTAAGCCTTGACTAAAGGATACCACAAAGTGTCATAATAATAACCAAGAAAAATAACTCTAAACACCCACTACAAAAGACAGAAAAACCCTAGCATCAACAATAACCCTTAATTCCTGCTGTTACGCAGCCAGATAACTACCACTGTACTGTTGTTCCATAAACAACTTAGGCAAGCATAAGCATTGTCCTTACTCTTCTTTCTTATAAGCCAAATTGAGTATTTCCTTGACTGTATGGTGGGTTAGGTATGGCAGAAAACTTAGGGATGGAGGGGAACTGGGGGAATCAGAAGACCAAGATCAATTTTCTGTGTAAATGCTTTTTGGTGGAACTAAACAGCATAGTGGTGATAAGCAAGGGGAGGACTGCTCATTTTAGTGTAATGAATAACAGCAGTGGTTAATACTCTGAAACTTTTGAAACTATTGCATTATGCAAAACATCAAGGCTACAAGATAAACCACACTATTAAAAGGTTACAAGTACAGCAAGGAAAAAGCATGGCTAGTGGTAAGTGTGACTTGCTACACCAAGGGTTGGAATGAAAAAAAGAAGTCTGAAGCTCTAACATCTCTGTAGAGGACTTACGGCTATGCACACACCATCTGCTAAACTGCATGCAAGGCACATGTGAGAAATTCACATCTCTCATTTATTTTGTCTGTATGAAAATTTTATTACTAGTAACCCCAACTGAACCTGGAGAACACAATTAACATCTCTAAGTGTATCCTGAAGAGGCGGACAAGGAGGAAATGGCCCTTAAATACCTGCCACATCTCACCTCAAGATAAGGTATTGGTAGTTGCCAGTCAAAGGAAAGGCAACAAACTGAGCCAACAGACAGAACAGTCTCACCTCAAGGAACCCCACAAATTCAGGATGTCTATTAGCCCTGGATTCAGCACATCGTGCAAACCACAGTGCAACCCAAAGAGGCTGCAGTTTTGAGGCTTCCCAAGTCAAATACCCACAACAGCAGAGCAGGATTGCTTTTTGTATTCACAAGGCTTGCAGACTTCCTCTTTCAAACGTCCGCTAAAAGTCTTGCCCAGCAAAGCCTCACTTCACCATATCACTAAACAAAGTGGTGCCACACAATCTGAAAGGCACAACCACATAAAGTCAACCACCTCAAGTAAACCTTCTCTACAGAGAGGCAAAAAATCAAGCCAGCCTGTGTGCTGGCAGCCATGAGGAGTCCATTGTTCCCAGAAACACCAAACAATCCCAGGGGCAGAGCTGCTTGCACTGCCGAGCTGGCACGACATGAGGCTGCTCAGGTGCCCGGGAGTTGTCTGAGCAGTCACACCAGCAAAGTGCTGCCACAAGGGGTACTCCTGCTGAGCAACACAATACGGGTATGTATAGTTAGTGAAAAATAAACAGTGGAACATCATTGGCCTGAAAAAAAACCCCAACCCTGTGCCCGAAAGCAAAGCAAAATAAAGTTATCAGTTGTTCTGTAAAATCAAATGCTGAGGAGGAATTATTGCAATAGCAAAACACAACAGTTGCTATTCATTACCTCACCAAAAGTAATACAAGTTTATAATTTTAATGGAGAAACTTAGAATATTAAGAACACACCAGGGTGTGCTCAGATTTTCAAACATTCAAATAATATTCACCAGCAAGAAACAATGAACTAAGAATTGAAAAAATAAGACTAAGCATGCTGCAGTTTCTAAGGTTCAAGTTAATTAAAGAATTTAGGTCATTATTTGAAAATTTTAATGTCAAACAGTTAGAGACTTTCTTCTTTTAACATCACTCCTCTTGAAGTGAAACGTATTATATATATCTTTCCTAAAGTTCAGTAAAAGTACATACCTGTTCTGATTTGCCCTTGACTGCGCATTTAGTCCTTTTATCTTCAGTAACCTTCCAGTGTAACTAAGTGAAACGAAAAAAAACAAGCAACAAAACCCCACATTCTCGGCATTATAATTAAAAATCTTGCAATAATATACACACACAAAAAAGACAATCCTAAGGCTACTTGTAGCAAATACAGGCTGTTTTGAAAGCAGTTTTCAAAGGTTCAAAGCCTTTCTTTCCTGGGGAAGTGATACTACTAAATGCATATGCCTTAAGCAGGGCTTATGCAGGGCTAAACCACTGCTATTATCTTTTAGGATCATCACTGCTGTCTCCCCTCAAATTGCTAAAGAACCTGCTATTACTATCTGCATTAGGGAAATGCAACTTTAAGTGTTTAAAGCACTTCTCAATTTTAAGTACTTCTCAATTTCATTCACATTTGAATGAAAAACACTTGAGGAGGCAGGGAATGAAAGAAAATTTATTGGACTAATTTGCACTATACAGAGAAGTAAAATATTGACAGTTACACACACACATACTAGTTTTACATGCTGGTGAAACTGTCCATTATCCTCTGTGAACATTTTATTCAGATTAAAATCATATAAGCATCTTCCAAAACATCCTGGGTGGTATTCCATGCCATGCCTGTAAGTGTCAACCTGTGCTGCAGATGGGATAAGAAGCAGGAGTTTGGGAAGGACTGGAAGCAATATAATGTTAGCTAACTTCTGCATGGGCTAATCTACTCTGAGAAGCCAGTGTCAGCACATCCATAGTAATTTCCTGAGCAAGCTGGATCAGACCTGCCTGCATCACTGCTTGCTGTGTGGACACACCTCGAGACACAAAATAGAATCTGAAATCAAAAAGACAGAGCCCTCGCATCATTTGAAGCACATTTGCAGCCTGCCATTCCTGAGCAAGCTCTGATTTTGCTTCTGTCTCAGATTATTACCTTCTGATTCAGATAAAAAAAAAAAAAACCAAAAAAAACCTCAGCCCACTCCTGATAATAAAAGTATGTATAAGAACCACCATTACAGCTGATACCTGAAGTCCGTCCAGTCAAGCATCCTGTTCGAAGAACAAAATACCTAAGGAGACCTCTAATTACTTGTTTGTATCTAACTTCTCATTTCTTCCTCTCATCTGATGGCATGTTTTACTCTACAGAATCTTCCAGAAATAACACAGGAGTAGCCCACACAGCGTATTCTCTCTTTTAGGTACCTATTGCTGAAACTGCAGCGCTACTGATACCATGAAATGAAAAATCATACTCCAAATTTGACTTCATGGAGGATAACGTGTTAAAACACATACCTCATGCTGCTTTTCAGCAATGTTTGCGGCATTTAATGCAAATATAACTTCTCTAGCTCCTACATATAGAACATCTTTGTCTTCACTTAACAGCAAGGTTGAATAGTTTGATACTTCCGATTCATGAAAATGTATTAGCTGGATCTCTGTTGAAATGAAAGAAAAATAGCACCACATGAAGAAACGCAATCAATTAGGGTGAAGCTAACAGGTCTTTTTTCTAAGTTGTCTAAGAGCCATTGGGTGTCTTGAAAACAGCAAGAATTAGTTTGGATAAACCACATAAGAGCTGAGACGCCCCTTAAAAGCTTGGTTCAGCAGAAACACCAGCTCCTGTCATCAACATTGAAATCACTAGTCTCTACTTTCTCGTTCCATTTCAGATGCACAAATATTTCCTCTTGTAGTGATCTCTATAATTTATATCTTCATGTTTTTCTACCTGATAATTCACGTTTTTCTAATCTTCCACTTTACATGTACATTGTCAAGTCCTTCCTCACCGTCTGCCTTCCATGTATCTACCTACTGTGGAAAATTAGGTCATTCATTATGTCCCTTGCAATCATCCCAAACAAATCTCACAAAAAATCCAGTACCATAAAATATGCCACTTCAGGATATTTGCATAGCAGCAAGAACACACAGGAGCTAACAAGGAATCATTTATAGAGGGTCAATAAACTGACTTAGAAGTAGAGACCAGTTAAAACATATGACAGAAAAAAATATAAGGAAAAATCAAGACAGAAAGGAAGAACATGAGTGAAAGGAGACATGGGGGACAAGACAGTGGAATAAGGAAGCATGAAGACTGGAACAGGATGGCTAGGACCAAAAATGACACAAAATGACTAATATATAAAAATATTTTTTTCTGCATGTACAAGCATAATGGAAAAATGACTGAAAGCCTGGGAGACCATATTTTGTGCAAGAGACTATCACAAGATTAATTACACTGGATTTTTAATATGTGGACAGAAAACAATGTATTATTTGCCTAATTCCAACAACATAAATTCCACATTTTCAACTACGCTACTCTGGAAACATTTACTTTAAACTAGATTCTCAACTATGTTATTCTAAAGTCTTTTACTTGCCAGTAAAGTTTTCCCCAACTGGATGAAGTGGTTCATGCAACTCTACACATTCGTTCCTCCACTGAACTAAACTCCTCCTCCTACTCAAAGTACGCTTCCCGTATCTAAATGCAACAATCTTTAGCAGAGACAGAGAAATAGTAGGAATGAAAATAAATTCAATTTATTTTGACTGATTTGTACGTGAGTCTGCAGTGAATTACTGTAACACCATGAAACAGCAACTTGCCAAATTTTAACTATTATACAAGATAGGAGCATCAAGAAGCCTAAGCAGGAACTATAACCCTTGTCTAGACCCTTCTTCCCTGAAAAGCTACATCAGCAAGTCACTAATTGCTATACAAATAACAAGGAAAAACACTTTCTATAGTCACTGCATAGATCAGCTTACTATTTCTATATTCTTAACCTTCATCTATCTTTTCCTACATAGTATTTAATGTCCCCAAGGCTGCTTCTTCATACTGCCCATACACTTTTTTCATTTTGTTCAGTGACAACACATTTGTGTAAATGATTATTGCTAACTAATTACTTTTATAAGGAGGACCCAAACACAAAATCTTGTAGAATCTAAAGCACCCATGGCACATGGAGGTTCAAGGGAAGGTAGGAGCTGGGGGGAAGATACTATTTCTCTTCGCACCACATTTGCCGACTCTTGCTCTTGTATTGGGAGGTTATAAATATTTGCTGCAACTTCAAATACAAGGGAAGTGGTATCACGTGGAAAAGACTGGTTCAACTGTAGGCACCATATAATGCTGTTGGAAGAGAGCCAAATGCTTATCTTTCCTTCATCTGGTGATTTATTTAGTGCACAGGATGGCTTAATGTTAAAATATATCTGTCCAAAAAAGCAATAAGAACATTATTATCTGGAGAGGTGCATTTTGCTAGTATGCTCAGACTTAAAAATAATTTCATTAAAACAAAATAAATCTATGGGGTTTCTCGCCTGAAGCAAGCTTTAGCTGTGGGGGATGTTTCAGCTGAGAAAGCCGAACTCAAAATTTGTCCTTTAAAAGCTATTTTTTTGAGAACTGCTTGAAAGATCTGAAATAAGTTAACCCACTGCCTGAATCATTTTCAAACATTCTGATCCTAAGCAACGTATAAGCTGAGCAAAGCCATCAACACCTGACCAAAATCACTGCAAGAAAGTTGGAAGAACATACAGCCTCAATGAGTTTCAGAAACCCTGAGGTTGTGGCAATGTCCCATATTACACTACTTAAGTTTCTCTTCTTACCTCTGTGTTCCCAAGTGATCCTCGGTACTGGTCCAAATGCTACTGCCACTCCCAGTAACAAACCCCAAACTGCATAAAAAGTACACAGAGCCATCTTCAGCATCCTTGCTCTTTGAGGCTCCTTGGATAACTGCAGCAGGTAGTGTTTTTCTTTGGCAGAAGGAATTCAAATCCCAGGGAGTATTAGAGACCAGGCATTTCAGACCTTGAGAGCAGTGCAACAAAGCAGGCTGGAACAACTGTAGAAGTACGTGCTTTTCAGCAAATTACTTCAAGGGAAAGCACATTTTCCAGGATGCTGCATACAGAGACTGCCCACACTCTCCACAGGCTGTAGAGCTGCTGAGCACAACTGAGAGCATTCTCCTGTTTCTTTGCAGAAATAAATGATGCTGTGGATAGAGGAGGGGAGCAAAAAGTAGAAGTGAAAGCAAAATGAGTGCTAGCAAAAATAGCATGTTCTACAGACTGATCTTGCAATGTTTCTACAGCTGTCTGAATAGCTTAATTTGGACAAAAAGTACATTAATTAGTGAAAATAGGGTTCTTAAAAACAAGTCATACGTTACACGGCAAATAGGCAATCACTGAAAGCAATCATTTCACTATGGAATGCCAAGTAAACATATTTTGAACTGTCAGTTATGTCTAATGCACAACATTCAACTCTACATTTTTTTCTTACTCTTAAGAGCAAGTTAAAGAAAATCCCACCTTTCTGATAAATGATAAACCAATATAACAAAAATCACTGTGGTCAAGTTCAGAGAGCAAAGGGCAAGAGTAAGTGCATCCTTAAATCTTAAACACTAGTTATACAAACCTACTACACCTCCCAATCCTTGGGATCTCAGGCACAGAAGTGCCATTTTTATCAAAGGTTTTTCACACTACTAATGCACTCAAAGTGTGCAGGAACCAAAAGAAATGGGAACAAGAGCTAATGCATTACATACAAAAATAAAGGGAGAAAGTGCTTTAGTACAGAAACTACCAGGTCATGCTATGAAGGTCACACCATATCTAAGCCATCCATTAATCTCAAGCCCAGAAAGGGCTCTAGTCTCAGAAATCAACAAAGCCATTCATTGCTTTCTACAGCAACTTCTACATCTTCATTTCTCCCATCTACCTACAACCACTCCTAGATCAAGACTAGTGCAAGTATTTATCAGGAGAAGAAAGGGCATTCAGCAGTGACTAGATTATTGCATATGGATAAATTTTCAGAGGTTGTATACTTGCAGGGGCAGGGGGAGAAGAGGGACTGTGAGAAAAGCACACTGGCCTTTGCAGCATGGCACAGAAGTTCTAGATTTACACCATGCAATTCCCTGAGACAGTAGTGTGACAGTACTAAAAGCCATGCCAAAATCCAAGAGAACAGTGACACTTAGATTATCCAGCATAAGGGCAAGAAAAGATTGTAAAATCCTTAGTCGTGTTCAAGAGGAAAGGGACATTACTTGAGAGGAACAGAAGTAACATGGCTGAGCAGAAGATCAACAAATACATTAGAAGCTTTTGTATCTGCTTTACTGAACAATCACAAGCAAGGTAAAGGAATAAAAGTCTCCAAGAAAAAAATCCACACAATACCACAACTTACTTAAGCTGAATGTGACAAATATTTTTTTTAAATTTTTTTTAATTTTTGTTTTTAAAGTTATGGTAATGACTTTGGATCGGATCCAACTGTTTGTAACAGATCATATAAATAATTCTAGTTTTTAAGGCATCATATTTCCAGTTAAGCTTACTAGGCTTGTTTGTCTGTGTCTTTCTTGCATCCTCCCTGTTCATCACCATACATAACCAATTCCACATTTTGCTCTGCAGCACGCTAAAAAAGTTCCCACACACTGATGCAAGGTATGACTCAAACGTATTCTGAGACAAACAGTTTTACAGGTAAGCATTTATATAGTGAATGCATTTATATAATGATTAAGTTCCAGGCAGTTTAGCAATTTAATTTTTTTTAATACAAATGTAAGGGAGGGGAAGTGCAGTCTGAAGAAAGATCTTTGAGACATGAATTCTACGCACTGATAATTCATTCTTTCATGCCACCTTTTGTTACTGAAAAGACGCTGAATCTGGATCAACTCCACGTTAACTTTAAAAAAAATAAAGACAGCCAGAACACCACTATTCAGTACCAGTACCATACAGCAGAGATGTGTCCAGCGAAGACTTCTTTCTCAAGTCCTGTAAATTTTCTGGACTTCAAAAAGGATTAACAAATCTATGTCCTTGTAAAGAAAATCCTGAGTCTCCATACAGTCATAGTTACAGTCCTACCCTAGATCTCCTATCTCAGAAAATGCAAAATGACAACAAAATCTGAATCAAATTAATATTACTTTCAGAAGAAGACAAAAGGCCTGAGTGGGTTTTAGCATGTACTTTGCTGTGTGGCTAGAGTATTGCTCTGGCCACAAAAAGCAGTAATCTGCCATTCCATCCCCACTGCATGGATTTGCAAGATGGGTTTCACATTCGCAGGTTTGACTTATGGAACACTGTTTGTTGATCCAAGACAAAATTTTGCATGTTAAACAAGTGGTGAGACAAACTATAGTATGCCTTATGCGCCCAGTTGTGCAAAGTCCACTTCGTTCTTATTCCTGTTACTTTAAATAGAGATGAAAATGCACTCGGGACCTTGTGCTTTAATTTAGCCTTCAATTTAATTACTCCGTCCCTGCCCTCCCTTCGCTGTGCTGAAAATTATCATGCTTTCACCAACATTGACTGGAAAGTCATTCATAATCTAATATAAACTTGGGTTTATATATAACACAAATGTTAGAAGGGGGGCCAGGGGGCAGAAGGTGGGAACCTGAAACACAACACACTACCAAACACCCAGAAAATGGCTTAATTTCAAAATTAGTTCAGCTTCATCACCATTCACTGCCTTTGATTAGATTTTAGTGCTTTGCACTTCTGCAAAGTGAGATCCCCTAATGCTTTAGGTTTTACCACTTAAAATGAAACTATTTGTTTGAAAAAAAAAAAAGAATGCTCACTAGAAAGAAACTCGAAAGGCTTAGTGACATAATTAAACTCTAATTAAAAGTGACCACAGCCTATTTTTCTGTTTTCTGTAGAACTACTGGAAGCTTTCTGAGGTAAATTTAAAACCAGTGATTTTAATTTAGTCACTATTGTTGATGATTTTAAATCAACGTATAATGAAGAACTGAAGCATACATGCAGTACCTGCATCAGTTTTCCATAATTCTTGAACTTACGGTGACTAAAACCAGGACAACTACAGAAGATCTCCTGTCAGTTCAGCAGAGCACAGCTGGAAATTCCATTGACATGCATAATTCTAGTGCACAGGCAGAGAAACGGGAAGCGACAAGTGTCTGCTATCTCAAAGGATAGAAAATTAAAACCGTCAGAAAGAAAAATTTCGGGCTGGCTAAGTGCTCATAGGGAATACTAGCACAAATTATGAAAGCAGGGAGTTATGACGGCATATACTAACTGTTACTAAGACTGAAAAACATCTGGTTTTCACATCACCTCTGTCAGTGGGCATCAAAGAAACAGTGCTCCAGTCCATCTACTGGAAAAATGGAAAATGCTAGCACTGCAATGGGATATGCTGAGAAACTGGTAATAGAAGGAAGCATGCCATCTTTCCCACCCCCACGTCACACAGGCAAAGTAAGCACAAAGAAGTATTTGTGAACATAAAATGTCATCTTTTACAGATGTCAATTTAGCAATCTTTATCAGAACTAAATTATTTTTTTCAGTAAGTAATAAAATGCAACATCAAAAACCCAGAGATCAGCATCTTCTCTCCCTGTCCCTGGGTAAAGCTGGATTCAAGTGTGCATCTTGTACATGTGACACTTGCACAAGCAGTCTAAATTCTGGAGTTTCAAAGTTGGGGAATGTCCACTTTTGCAATACTAGTTTTGAGATATTGTTTAATTCTAACCAATACTTAGTTACATTGTGTAACTTCTGAATTCTGCTCAGTATTTCACAAATTGCTAAATGGATCTATCTCCACAAAGGCTAAAACCATATGAGAGTTTACTGACACACCCACAGCAGTCAGGGTTATAGCTCAGATGCTCGTGATTCCCAAGAAATGACTATTAGCAGCACAGAGTATCCAGCCTCTCCCTGCAGAAAGCCAGAAAGGCACTGCCCATCTGGGCCTAATCTTGCCACTTTTCATGATTCCCCAGGCATGCTAAGTGCTCACATCATTCTCCTCCCATTTTGTATTGCACTTAATTCTCCTCCTCAGAGTTATCTTTTCTTGCAATCCCCCACCTATTTTGCACATCGGCACCATTCCGCCTCCCCAAGAACAGAACATAATTACATGGCCAAAGGTGATGCAATCCCCGGTGAGGCTGCCAGACAAAAGAACACCTTCCTTTAGACTATAAGGAATACCTTCTGACATACAGTCTATCCCAACCTCGCCATGCAATCACTTTCACAGGACTCACTGTCTAGGCACAGCAAACAAGGCCTCAACAATGAGCAACAACTGACTGCAAGGCACTCTCCCTTCACATCACTGGGAGCAAAAAGACGCAGCAGGTTTCCCAGGCAGCCTACTCTGCTATTTTTAGATTAAAAATCTTGCGAGTTACTCTGATGAAGGATATGAAGCTCAATATACGGAGACAGGAAAATTTACGTGTGAATTACTTCCTCCAGCAGAAAAGGCGGGGGTTAAAGGATTCATCTGTCAGAGGGCATAAACTGCAAGTTCTCCCAAGACAACTTTCTTCAAAGGCTTTTGAAAGCTTTAACAGAACACAAACTTGCTTTGATGTTTATTGATGCCTATTTGATAACAAAGATTTTAAGGCTTCATACACGAAAAACAAACTACAGAACTCCCACTGTGAGATCTTGCTTAAATCTGATTTTTTTTTTCAATTTGCCCAAAGTTTTGTTTCGAAAAAACAGATGAAAAAGTTAGCAATGCTTTCATTTTAAGTAATCAAAATTACATAGCACTAAATACACAATTTACTTCTGAGAGCTAAGTTTTATTTACATAATTGGTTTATTTCAGACCAGTAAGGACAGGATGGATATATCCTTTGCTTTAGTTCTCATCCTTTTGAAACTCCAAGCACAGTACTAATTTCAGCCTGAGTTATGAAAAAATGTCATTTTTACAATCTTTTTCTTATACAATAAACACATTTTCTGTTGATGCATGTTAAAATCTTGTACTAGCACACCAGTAGCCCTTTATGACTAACATATAAGTAGAGCACGTGATTATTTACATTTCAAACTGTAACAAAAGTATTTTTAGTTGCTAGTTGCTTGCAAATTAGATGAAGCTTTAAAAGTCAATTTGATGTGGTCTTTTCCTCCATCACAAAGCTTGCTGAAGGAGCTGCACTAGTGCTAAAAGATTATTAAAATTCTGAGAAAACTGAAATTCCCAGTTATAGGCTGAAACATTCTGTGAAGACAGAAATTTAATATTTTCCTGATTCTGCATGATAAATATGTAATCATGTAGTACTCGGGAAACTAATCCTTGAACTTAAAGCGAAGGCTATTTATAATCATCAATGAGACATTTTAAGAAATTTAAACCAAAAAAACTTGCATTCTTTTTTTCTTTAGTATTCTGCACTTTCAGGGGCAAAGACTACAAGAAGACTAAGTATTATGTCAAATAAAAAGAGCAAAGATCACAAGAAGACAAATCCATTAAAGCTTATTTTTCATATTATTATCAGTGGATTGTTAGAAATACCATGTTAGCCTTCAATTCTGAAAAGGGACAGGAAAAGCAAATGGGTTTGTTTGATTGTTTTGCCTTTCTTTAAGAAGCAAGCTAAGTCTGCCTTTGGAAAAGTTGACCTCTGAGCTGTCAGAGGTTTCAGGCACTGCAGTGGGTCCTCAGCCTGGTGGTATAGAAGCAATCCAAAAAGACATAATGGTGTAAAACTACATGGGTGATCAGTAGGACTCAAACCCAGCTGCAGTGCCAGCACCATCTGTTATTTGGGTGCTACGCTATCCCAAATCCAGAATTTGAGAGCTGCCCAGGGCAAAGATGTGTTTAAAGATCCTTTTCTGTCTTACTGAGTTCTCTCAGGGACTGAACCGGGGTTGCAACAGTGTCAGTGCTGCAGTTAGAACTGTTCAAATGACTGAGAAAGTCCCTGAAATTCCAAATCCATCTTTCCCTACCTCTAAAACATACTCTCACAATAAAAAGTACTGCCTAGCTTCTTCCTCATTTCTTCTCAGGCCCACAAGCCCCAAGTCGATCAAAGTTATCTAAAGATGCCTGCTGGTTACTATTGGCACTCACAAAAATACCTGTGCATTTAATTAAATCAATAAGCACATGTGTCTTTTAAATAACTACTCTAGGTGTCCAGCAAGACTTTCAAAGACACACATATCTATGAAAGCAAGCCCGGTACCTCCTCTCACACAAAAACTGCATAGCACAGGAGAGCCACAATCCTCAACAGGACCTCTGAGTGGTAATTAAAGCACAGGTAAACATACAGTATGTTCTGGAGTGGGAAAAAAAAAAAATTCTGCCAAGTTTCTGGCCTTAAAGTAAAACAAAGTAGTAAACTGAGCTTATTATTAAATCCTTTTTTATATTATCCTATATGAATTAAGTCCCTGTTCTTGCAGTGTATTGATTTGTTTTGCTAACAAAGACATCTGTAACACAACCACCACAAATCCACCACAGGCCTTGTGCTATGGAGGGGTACCCCTAGTTTGAATGTACATACCTGCCGCCCCTTGGAGCCTCCTGCACGCGTCTGGAGCTGGGGAATGGTCAGAAACACGTCTTTTCTGCAAAGAGATAAGAAAAGGGGTTTGACATCATTACCACATAAACCCGAAGGGCAAGTTTTGATAGAGGAATTATAATAAATACTCCCTCAAGAGTCTGGCTTTTATTTTGCAGATTACCAGAGCAGACTGTTTCTGATAGAAACCAGAACTGATATGCTTGCATCCAGCAAGCCAAGATCCTGATGCAGCACTTAAAAAACTATTAAGCAGTCCTTATAAAAAGCACACACATCAGCCATTTTCAAACTAAATTTGTTTCCTCTATCCCAAGCTGTCTGGCATCTACTCTGTACAAAATTGTTCAGCATTTGCACTGAAGTAGCAGTTATTGATCCTATTAAGAGACCAGGATCCTTCTTATGTTGGTACAGGACATACAAAGAAAGTTCAGAAAAGGTCCACACTAGCCAGCTTCACAGACAATTACCTGTGCTAAATCCATATAAAGTAGTTCTAACCCTCTTACATTACAGAATGACTGCACTACGCCATGACACACAAGCCTGGAACAAGACTATCTGGATACTTATGATGAAACCTCACATGTTCATATTTATTTTGGTGTAGCCAAAGGAGGACAGCCAGCCACTCTGAAGCATTCTCAACAGGGCACACAACGCATCCACCTAGAGTAGTGTTGGGATAACACACTGCTAAATATGCAGATTCATAATACTGTTAAATCAGCTTGTATTTAGCATAGACACTTCCTACTGTTCACTCAACTGCTTTTAGAAGGGTGTGGGTTACCTGAAGGGATAATGTTTTTTAAATGCAAGTCACCACGGGTCTGATCTGGATTTCACTGAACACAACAGTAAGAGGGTTCCCACAGATCCAAATGGGAAGACAGTACACCTCAAAGAAAAAAGTTTCCATTGCACATATGAAGGCATCATTCTTGATCCACAAGATTGTCATGAAAGGGAGAACCTGTACAGGGTTTTTTCAAAGGCACAGTATCTGACCTGTCTTTCAATAGCACCCCATACTGACAGTATGGTAGTATCAGAACAGGTGAATCAAATCCACTTTTGCTTACAAGAAAATTATATTTTCAAAATCTTTTGCATCTTTTGTGTTATAGAGAAGGGAATCCAGTCTGATGCTCTCCACAATGTTTCTCCAACAAGACACTCCATGGAAATCCATTAGTCATCTGTGCTATTACCACCTGGATATTTTTCACAAGCATTAGCTACATATAACTGACTTATTTTTGCTGTAAAAACAACTGTCTAGCTATCATTCTGCTGGAGAAAACAGAGCAGGCAAACTGTGAATCAACTGACCCATCTTACACCAGATCATCTCTATGCCTGCAACTACTCAATAATTCAAGTGGAGAGTTAAAACTTACAAAAACTGCTGCTTGCCACAAGAGCCCATTGACTACCACAGTAATTAATGCTAACCAGAATTTTCAGACCCCTGTGCATTTCCTCATGGCTTACTGCTTGCAGAGCAAACAAAGGTCTAATAATCCTTTTGGCTGTAGGTACCTTAAGGGGAAAAGAAAATTCTCTTTTTCCTCTGCTGAGAAAGGACTTGCAGCAGCCTGTGTCTTGCACAAGCACCTTCATTATAATGAAGCACTTGCACCTAAATAAAGAGCCACAGTGGGTGTCAAACTGCTTATGAAAAACTTTGCAGCTTGCTAGCTGACTCATAGACTTCACTAGCTCTCAGAACATCCTGTCATGGAGATTTCCACATCTCCACAAGCGGCTCCTGAGGTAGGGGCTGAGGCCACCAATGTCCCAAAAGTTGTGCAAACAGGTGGCTGAAGCCTAGACCAGATTTCAGCCCCTGCACCTCAATGGAAATGTGGAGAGGTGGAAGAACCACAAGGATTTCAAAGTTGTGGCACCTCAGTTCAAGAAGTCAGCACTCAAGAGAAGTGCAGCCCTCCTTGGTCTGCCTCTTAGGAAGGGAACACTAACCATTGGTGTTTCTGGCAGAGAAACCCACCGACAAAGGCTGGCTGCAAGGGGAGCTGGACTCAGGTGAAAGGTAGTTTGCAAGTAGGGACTGACTCCTCCTTTGATCACACTACCACTGCCTGCCTGTCTGGACAACACCCTTAGTCACGCTACACACATGAGTAACCACTCACAGCTTGCCAAAAGCTATGACATAATTAAACCCTTTAATCCAGCCAGGGCTTGAGCATAAAATTAAGATCCATATAAGCAGCACTACAGGTTTGCAGGCACCCTTCGGGTCTCTTGTCTGGCTCAAGTCTCACAGGTGATCCTCTAAACTGTGCACTGCAGGAGCTCCCTAATAAATCTTATACACTGTCAAGTTTTAAGAGTGAAAACTGTATTTCAGCGTAAACTTGAGAGAAAAAAACCAAAACCTGTTTCTTCTGGTAACAATTACTTCAATTACTTAAGCTCAGAGGGAAAACACAGGGACAACCAAAAATCAGACCATGAAAAGCTCATTATTTTGACAATTGGGACTAAACTCTCAAAGATTAAAGAAAACATCTACTGGATTATAAATGAAAGAGAGGCTAGAATATATTACACAGAATAACATGACAGACGCTTTAAGGAAATTCTTCGTAACAGAGCCACAATCCTATATATATGTGTGTGTTTGCATATATTTAATATATTTATTTGAGGACTTTAACTTGTCGATTTCCAAAGCACATTAATCTATTACAAGATAATTCTAGCTGTCACAGACTACCTGCATTTAAAAAAAAAAACAAAACAAAAAACAAAAAAACCCCCACAACACATAACTTGGTACTACCTCCTTCTACATCTTAATTACCTTCCAGATCAGAAACATTGCTTTAAACCTCCATTCGAGCATATTCCTGCCGTAATCAGGTCCTACGGATTCTAAATGAGAGTAGAAGAAAACTAGCTTATAAACAAATTTTAATTACTCAGAAAACTCTTTGGGAGACCATGGAGGCAAATTTTAAGTTTGGGAATGTTTGCAGTATTACAGCACTATTCACCAGCCTTAAAAAAAGAAAAAAAAATCCAGATCAAGATTGCAAATAAAGGTATATTTGCTATCTGTATCTCAAATCAGCCACAACCTACACGTTCCAGCTCTCACAGAAAAACTATTTTAAATGCTTGTACGGAAGCCACAGGTAAAGCTGACATATAGCTATGAATAACAAAAGCTGCACATACCGCCCACAGACAGCAGGCTAAAAACATCCCTGTGACCTCCGTGTGTGGGTTTAGGTTTAAAAAAAAGAGTAATTGCACAAAAAGGTAGACTAGACTACAAAATTCAAGAATTCTATGTATCATCAGCACTTTATTTTAATAATTAGGTATTTGACATATCAAAGTAACTGTGGCTGACCACAGCAATCTCCATTGCTCCCACTCTCTCTCAATGAGATTGGTGATGATACCTGCTAACCACCTGTGCAAAAAACACTGGAGGAAGGAGGAGAGTCAAGTAACAAACACTACAGTTCCCACTTGTAAAGCTTCAATTTTCATAAAAACACCTTTATTTCACAGAACTATTTACTGATCTATCAACATTCTCCAACTTTTTCTAAATATAGAGCCTTGCGCTAAGCCAGGTTTTGCAACAACAAAGCAGAAAATCCCACTTATGTCTCAAACAGCTCCATTTTAATTTAGCTTCAATTGGACTAGGATCTTAAGCTTTCACTTCCCTCATCACCCTGACATTCCCCAGATCTCACAAGCAGCCTCCAAAAAGACAAGAACATAGAGACTGTCCTGAAGGCAGAACACACAAAACTGCTTAAATCCCTCCTATGTCCCAATGACAAAAAAAACATTCCAAAGTCAGGCCACGTACTGCTAAAAAGAATATATTCAGTTTTTAAGGATGGTAAGAGAAACAACAATTAAATAATCTAATTTCCACAAAACTGGATGGGAGTATTCGTAGTGTTATCTATGCATCCATACCCTCCTTCAGGAAAACATTTGAACGTATTTCACAACTATTAATTTTACCCACAGTTACTATATAATATCAACACAGGATTATTTTAATAAAATTTAAATCAAAACCATAGTAGTGGTTCTGAATTGAATTCTAATAAAGACAGAGGGCACTGGCACTACAACCGTGTGAGATCAAGAGCCACAGAGCACTACAGAAAGGAGGATGCACAACTGCACAAAGAAAATAGCACATACCAGTACATTGGTTTCAGATTAAACTCTTTAAACCACAGCTTTAGGGACACGTGAAATGTACAGGTATTTGCAACAGGGAGCATATGTTTAGGAAAGCAAATGTTCTTTTGGAGGCAGCATTAGAATATCCTGGTAAATAAACAGCATACTCTTGCAAGAACAGAGGTCACTGGGAGCATGTCCATATTTTTACTTCAATGAGGTCAGTACAAATGAGAAAATTATGTCTTCTCTCACCATAGAAGCATTATCCCTTATAATTCTACATGGTCATTTTCTCCTTCTATCAGAAAAGGAGCAATCCAGAAAGCAGTTTGCTGGTGTCAAAACCTGAACAAGAAGAAAGAGCAGAGGAGTCTCCAAATTTTACTCCAAGTATTCAATGAAAATTGAAGTTTAAATACTTCCTGTATATTTGGTTAACGTTCCTTAACAGAATGAATGAAGCATACTACAAGAAAGTCAAGAGTTTAAAAAGGAAACCAAAACCAACAACCAGGAAGTCTGTACTGCCAGCTTCGCTTCACTCAAAGCACAACCACCTGCCAATTTTGTGGAAGCACCTCATAACGTTGAACTAATGTCAGGGTTTTCCACATTCAGCTTGACAATACAGCAACCCAGAAAAACTAAAGCTAAAATCAACATGGCGTATTGTAACTCTTAATTTCCCAAGAGTTTAGATCACATCTTTTGTCACTTTCAGACAAGACTTCGCCACTTTTCAGCTATTCATTACCCTAGCATTTCCCTTTTTTTCCCCTAACTTTCTCTGATTCTTTACATAAACTGCAATTACCATTGTTTACAGGTGATAGTCTGAATATATTCAAGAGTTATCTGAACAGTGAGATTACAAAACATCCAGGTGTTACTTCAGTGTTCCATACTTAGCATTTTTCAATACTGTCTTGACATTTTTCTTTCTCTCTCTTCCCTTGAGAAATATGTGGCCTCTTCCAAAGAAATACAGTCAACAAGAAGTCATGGAAATGAGTCTTTAATGCATAATGAACAGAGTATTTTACCAGAATGGTAGTGTAGAAAAAAAACCTGTTATTCAGTAACAGATTCAGGTTTTTCAGGCTTTCAAGAAAGTTTAACAAATCACGCCAATTACTGAGAGGTACCAAACCCTTAAGTTTCTTGACTGTCAAATACAATAGCCACCTTGACCACACAGCAGAGGTTTTCAGTACCAGAACATCCTCAGACAGTTTGCCCACTGAAAATACTCAACTTATGAAGTTGTACATACCTCTATACAGTGAACAGCATGCACTGCTCAGGGGCACCTACAGCAAGATGGCAAAAATCAAAGACAGCGTTTAAGCAAACCCTTAAAACACATCTGAATTACTGTCTTAATTTGCCTCCCTCACCCCCACCTCTCCCCAAGTGAATTAGCATTAGTTGGAAGATGTGGAAAAGGAAGAGTCATCTTCATCTCAGCATACAAGATCAACAAACAACACTTCTCCAGCCTGCACAGCAAAACATTATGCAACTTTCTAAAGAGAAGCCTTGGTAGAGGTTACTTGTCTGTCCCAAATAAAAACTTCTGTGCTGAGAAAACAGGCAACTTCAGCTCAAGGAACCAGAGAATCAGCTCCCTGGTTGTGTAAGTCACAGCCCAGCCTCCCTGAGGGAGCTACACAAGGTTGCTGAAGTAGGGGATTTGAACCAAGTTATTCAAAACAGTGGAGAAATAACAAAAAACAAAACTGCACAGTGTTTTGGTTATGTGAAATTCAGAAGCTGAACCTTGCAGCAGAATTTACTATTAAAAACCAATTAAAATTCACAGGTGGAATTTACCCATTTTTCTTAACAAAACAAAACTGTTCGTGTCCAAAAAACCACAAAAAGCTATAAAAGGGGATTTCCTCAAGCCTTACAAGTTATGTAAGGCCATCTCTTACTTATGAACACAGATAAAACTTGTTGTGCTTCTGAATATCTTTATCTTAGTGATCATGCATTACAACTCCCTTATCACACACGCCCCTTTAAAACTATCTTTCTCTCTCTCATATCCACTTGCACCAAGCAGAACATAATGAGAATGTCATTAGACTGGTTAGGGTGATACTTCATACCATGTTAAAAACATGCCCACTTGATAACAAAACAATCAGAATGCACTGCTGGGAATTCATACATTCCTGAATCCTCCTGTATCATATTCCCAGTTTCATTTGGTTAAAAGAAATTCAACATCCAATTGGCAAATGGTCCTGCAACAATAACTTTGAGTTTTCAGATTTGGATGCTACAAGGAGGTAGCAGCACCGTTTCTCTCAGTTCTTCATCTGTCACCCCAGAGAACTGCATTTGCTGCCCAGCTTTGCATTTGACATGAATCATGCTGGCCCAACAGTAAAAGCTGGGTAATTTTTCCTACATGTACACAAGCTGAAGGTGTTATTGTAAAACCCACTTTAGAAATATTAGCCTTTTTTCTCCGTTAAGAAAAATATATATTGCGTTTTTATGGCAACTACTTGAAGAGTCACCATCAAGTGCTGTCAGTTCTCCTTCATTAAGCACTGAGCTGAAGCCAGTGCTACCATACAGGTGTTGTTGGTTTTGTAAGCTGCTTTTTCAGCAGTTTCAGCATTCACGTTTCACAGATGGGGACATTTTGAGTTACACAGAATATCAAATCCTTCCCAGTGGTGGGACAGAAGTGGCACTGGGAACCTTATCCAACTAAAACCAGTCAAGTTTCCAAATATATTTTCACTGAGAACCTGCTACAGGTCTGCTAGAGATTAGCAACAATGTTCCCACTAAAATGGATGATTTTCCTCAGCTTGAGCTCATCCCCACACTGATGGAAAAAAATGTAGAAATATTCGATTTTTACCTTCTATTCCTATTCTTTGATATCTGACCCTCAGACAGCAAACATCAAGTTTTATTTTCAGGTAGGCATCAACTGCAGCAATGCTGTTTTCCCTACACTGACATAAGCAGAGTTTGACATGCTTGGCTCTCACAACCGGCCTGTCACCAGGTCACTGCTGTTTTGCTCTTCCCGCTGCAGTACTCTACTTGTAGTATGTGGTAACCCACTTTTTTACCCATACTCTTATTTAACTATAGAACATTTAAGCTTTGTAGGATCTAGACAGCAACTGTGTACTGGTAAGAAATTACGACACATCAGAAATTCAGCAATGTGACAGGGTAAATGGCTTAAAAATCATACGCTGGTTACCCAAAACCAGGCTGGAAGAAGATAGATAACTGCTCTTCCCTCTTACAGTTATGAGAGGTCCAGCATACTTACTTAAGTTGTCCTGCCTACCTGTTACCTTCTGACCGCTTCTGTGTCCCCTGGTCTCCATCCATCCCCACCTCCCAGCCCAAACTTGTGCTACTGTGCGACCAGTTAGGGAAGCTGACTGATGAACTTTCACAGGTCAACATCTACTTTGCAAAGCGGAAGGGTCAGAGTGATTAAAATCAGTCCACAACACCTCTTTCAATAGCAGTGCTAGTTTGCATCAGATGAAACATACGTGCAACACAACTGGAGACATTAAGTCTAAGCCTTGCTTGCGAAAAATACGGGAAGCCCAGTGAAGTGCTACACTTGAGAGTCTCCAGCCTCAGCTCAAAGCTGAAGAAAAACCAAGGAAGAGCTGAGGGATCCTGGCCTGAAAAAGGACTGCAGAACTGAGGGCTGCCTGAAGACGGAGCTTTCTGCAGGACTGCCTGCTGGAAGAGATCTTGAAAAGACAAAAGTGAGAAATACCTGAGGGTAGGGCTATGTCCCCGACTGTAAATATTGCTCTTTTCCTGCTGCAGCATCATTATGAAAAAAAATTACTTTATTCTGCCAGTGGTGACTAACAAACTTAGTTCTTTCTCATCAGTTAAATCCTGGGCACAAGGGTGTTACCTTACATTTATTTGCATATTCAAGGTAGTCAACTGCCTCTGAAGGACTGGCAAACAGCACATACTGTGGGACAACTGCACATCCCAGCCAACCCCAAGCAAATCAGAAGGTACCAGGTTGAGGTTCAAAATCTTGAATTCACATCACACTGCAAAGGCCATTTTAAGTACCTAAGATCGCCATAGGAGATTAATCTCCAACAGCAGGCTAAAACTCAGGTTTTCTTGGCAAGGATCATGGAATTGCAGTAAGATAGCCTCAAAATCTAAGAAATAACAAAAATACCTAATGCAAATATCTTCTGTAGCAAGCATTTTAAAAGATGTGGGATTTTGCTGTGTTTAGGTTTGACTAGCACAGAAAAGAGCTCCCCTTCCCTCCCCACCCCCACACCAAAATCTCCACAGCAATCCTGGCATTTTTTATGCCGAAAAGTAACACAACTGTACTTTTAAAAAAAGCTGTTAGTGCTTCTCATAGACAGCACAGGCATGGATTTTACTAATCAACATTAGATTATTAGCTCACTAAGTTTTGCTGTTTTGAAAACTAACTGTGTATAGCCAGTAAGTCTAAACGCTTCTGTAAGAGGTACAAAGAAATTTCATATACCAGCAAGTACAAAAAAGTCTGTGCAGAATAGAACTCATTAAACATATGTATTTTACTGCAGTTTGGTTAGCAACAACTCAGTTAGCAATGATGTTTGAAAAAAAACAACTCTGACTTTGGGAGAACTTAAACGCAGTAATTTATCACGTGCTGCTACATCCAGTGTATAAAGTTGCAGAGCATCTATTATACTTGCTCCTGCCTCAATACAACCCTTGTGTTGATATGAACAATGTAAAGGTCATTTTGACCTTTAGTTAGTAACTAGGTATTAGTTTGTGTCCATATTACTCCTTTCTGTACTTTCAAAAACACAGGTGCAGATCTTTCAGTGTAAGTGTTTCAGACTTCACATCAAATTATGTGTGAGCATGTCAGCAACAGGATTAACAGAAGCTTTGCTTGCAGAACATTCTCATAAGCATTACTGGGATTTTAACTCCTGCCAAGCCTAAAATGAGCTTTTTCTTATGTCAAATGAGATGTAGCAGAAAGAGTAATTATTACAGTTGATGGTTAACTTTTAAGAATCTTGTTTGCTCTATCATTAAGGACATTATGAAAGACAAACATGGATGCAAGAGCTGCACAATCTGCTTCAAGTTTCCCAACAAAGCAGATAATCACTACAAGTTTCCAGCCCTTGAATGCTAAATTTGAGGAGTTCAGTATTGCAGAAAAGCAGAACCTTACAATTATAAGAAAGCATTAGAAGCAAGATAAGATTTAGGTGTTTCCTTCAAAGTTTAGAGCTCAATGGTGAAACACAAAGCCTTTCTCAGAAAAGCTGAACTCCAAAGGCAGCACCAGTCAGCCATGTCTTATCTCAAATCAGAAATCCCCACCCTAGACCCCTCACATCTTTCACACTTCAAATGTCACTGTGGAAAAATTGGGTTAAGATTAATCCCAGTCTAGTGAGATATGTCAGAGGATTCAGTGGCAATTAATGTCATCGTGAACCAGATTCTGTGGAGGTGCTCAAGCTGTTGGCTCCTTCTCTGTATCCCTTTATAAACTTCTACAGTTGGCAACTAGAGTTATCATATCACCAGAAGACATACAAAAAAAAAAAAAAGGACAACGTCCTTGAGACAGCTCTATCCTCTTGCCTGCTGCATGACCTGGAACAGCCAGAGACAGGACTCAACTGTCATTGTCTATACTCGGACTGTAATTCTGCATCACAAAATACCCTTCTCTTCCAAAGCACACTTAATAGAGCAAGAAACAAACTGAAGTCCCCACACAGCCTGTAAAAGAAATGGGTCATTTCTATTAAAAAAAAAAAAAAAATCATCATTCTATATTAATTCAAATAAATTAAACTTCTAAGTTCAAAGTTCCATGTGGGTAATCTAAATTTCAACTGTTATGCAGCTCATTTGCTGGTTTGCTTTGTGTTGTTTTTAGTTTTGTTTTTTTAATAAGGGCAGATTTAATGTAGTAAACAAAATGACAATTCTTACTAAGCATTAGTTTCTTTTTCACTCTCCCTTGATGCCTTCCTCAACTTTCTCCAATTAGAACATTAGCTCTGAACTACTTCAGGAGTCCACAACAGCAAAGCAAAACAATGCTCCACTATTAAATACAAGCTTAGCTAGGTAATTCTATTTATTTATTAACAGAGGATCTTCCCACATATAGTCATCTTTCCAGCAAATCGCTATTTAGACTTCCAAGTCTAGACTTTTTTTTCTTAGTTTTTTCTTAGAAACTGAAAACCACTAAGTTTCTTACAGTTGTGCAGACTTGCATTGAAAATTTAAGTCTACTAACAATTAGCTTGCTTTTCTTACATAGCTTTTGCAGATCTCTTAGAAGTCATCCATGGTACGTAGGAATATATAGACTACCAGCTGAATATTAGTACTACAGATTAACAATCATTAATTAGCTGTTTTGCTACCACTCGTCTACAATTAAGGAGTGAATGAGCATTTTCATTATTATTGTGGCTAAGAAACCTGTCTCCTGTCAGACTGCTGAAGGTCCTCACTTAAAATCTGCCTTAATAAACAGCAGGCGTCATTTAAGCTTCCTTGTTCTTAAAGCCTGCAGACTTATTTCTGCTGGGCAAATATGCTTATAGTCTTTAACAACAGATTCACTGTTGAGTGACACACAAGAACTACAATACAGTTTGCATGCACTGGTCCAAGAAGTCCACCAGTAACATCAGCCAACTGCACACCTCAAGACACAACACAACCTGCTACTTCTTGACCCTAGAACTTCCACAACTCCCCTTTGAGAAAACACAAAACCACTAGTCATTCAGCAAAAAAAAATATACGTACCCAAGTATCTATGCTCAAACAGCTTCTTTATCTTTCTAGCATAGTGAGTAGAGTGCATTTTACCATTTGCTGTTTTGAGCTATGGCACTTTAAAAAAAAAATCTGAAAAGGTTAAAGTTTTTTGAATTCTGCCATGTTTTGAAAGACTAGTGGCACATCCAACATCTAAGTGACAGCCAACAGTTATGCAATTTCACTACAGCTGACCCCTCCCTCGGGACTTCAGCAAAACACTATCATGCTGTAAGATATTAACTGACATAATTCTTCGGCAAGAAAAAAAAGCTCTTGCTTACTTATCTTTTTGTTATTACAAAAGGAAAAATTAAAGCAGTGACATTAGAAAGTACTGTTTGACATTAACCTTCTGAAAAAAATGAAGAAATTGTGTGAAACTAAAAAAATACGTTTATTTATATCACTACTGTAATGTAAGAGAGATGCTTCATCTTGTTGATATTCACCCGTGTTTACCACACCACTCCTGAAGCACAGGGAACCACATATTTCTTATCTCCTGCCTTCTCAAAGCATGGGAACACCTTCACTCTACCTACTACAGCATTTCTTACAGAAGTCCCTCCTCTCTGACATGAATGAGGCTTCACAGGACACTTTGTGAGAAAGCATATCCTAACAGCAATCCAGACAGATCCTGGACAAGATGAGCTGCTGACTAACAGTCTTTCATACCACTCTGTGGACAACAGGTCCTTCTATTCAAGGCCCAGAACTTCTCAATGGCATTTATCTCCTGTTTAGTGGTTTGGTAATTTTCCAGCTCTTGCAGACATGTGTTAGATTTAACCTTTCCTGACACATGCCAGTGTAGTTGTCACTTCCATACCTGAGAAAGGGTGCAAAAGCCTGGGATCAACCACTTCACCTACCACAGTTAACAGGAACTGCATAACCAGGAGTAGGTGACCATGCCTGGGAGAAGAGCTGCTCGACAGAGTCGCAACAGCTCTTGTAGTACACAGAGCATCCTAGTAAAAGCCAGGCTCAGAAAGCCAAGAGAAGTGTCATGATGGACTCAAGGAAAGGCTCTTCTTGGCAGGGCATGGGAACTAAACAAAAAATGTTTTACTTACCAGGAAGACTTGGAAAGTCTTCAGCAATGCCAATGGAAAGAATTTGAGAGGACTGCCTACTGAAATCCACAGTACTGTAATAAGGATTTTCATATCACTGTTAAAAATTAAAATTTGCATCTCTCAGTGAAAGTCTGCACTGCACACAGTTTGGCACCACTTTCAGCTTAAAGGTCTTAATGCTTATGTCACTTGCAAAATAGTTTTCTCCTACATCTAAGCCACTTAATAAATTTTCAGGGGCAGGAAACATTAATCCTCAACATAAGAAGGATATGGAACTGTTGGAATTGGTCCAGGATAGGGCTACAAAGACAATCAGTGGAATAGAGTACCTCCCATACGAGGACAGGCTGAGAGAGTTGGGGTTCTTCAGCCTGGAGAAGAGAAGGCTGCAAGGAGACCTTATAGTGACCTTTCAGTACCTTAAGGAGGCCTAAAAGAAATGTGGCCAGGGACTTTTTACAAAGGCATGAGTGATAGGAATGGCTATAAACTGGAAAGGGAAAAGATTTAGACTGGACATTAGGAGGAAATTCTTCACAATGAGGGTGGTGAGGCACTGGAGCAGATTGCCCAGGGAAGTTGTGGATGCTCCCACCCTGGAAAAGTTCAAGGTCAGGCTGAATAGGGCCTTGAGCAGCCTGATCTAATGGTAGGTGTCCCTGCTCATGGCAGGAGGGCGGTTGGAATTAGACAATCTTTAAAGTCCCTTCCAACTTAACCATTCTATGATTTCATGATTTTTTCTGGCTCTTTAATGAGCTGAGAAGTTGGTGGCACGGACCACGAGGATCTTGCAGTTGCTTGTCATTCCCCTCTAAGTTTCCCAGAGTAATCTCATCCTAGCAACCAGTCCTTCACTCCTACAGGGCTTTTCCAGCTGCATTCAATGACCCACATTTACCATGAGGCTGCGTCACTGCACTTTCAATGTTTACAAGCAAGGTTAGAAAACAGCAGCAGCAGAGACATTATGGTCTTAGTGTCTTACACATGGAAAAAAAAAGCAGATTTGAAAAAGTGCCTGTTCTCACACTATCACCTTATCTGGTCTTTAACAGCTTACATGTGAAAATGCCAACCATCAGATTTTGTCACCACCTTACAAGAGAATCATCTACCACCTTCTCAACTCATCAGTACAACACACATTAAGAGAAGAGGCTAAAGCAACAGAGTATCTGCTTCCCAAAGAGCCAAAGTGAAAATGGCATCCTTGGGAGTTCCCCTGTACTTTAAAGAAACCCAGCTCCACACAATTCTGATAATTGAGAGTCACAGATGCAAGCAAGGACTCCACACTCACCCCTCCACTACCTCCCATGCTGCCAGAAGAGCCAAGGACCAGGTGGGCAATTTTATCCCAGTGCTAAGCAGGGTCTTGTTTTGACATTTTGACTCCTGCATAGGTGATAAGGTTTAAGACCAAGAAGCAACAAGGTGCACTGCCTCTCAGACCACAGAGCACATGGCCTATTCTGGGACACTTGCTGTCATCAACAGGCAAAGACACACAATTTCAAGAAGTAAACACACGATCATTTGGATTACCTCACTGTCCAAGCAGGACAAAGGCATTACAAAATCTAGAGCTGTACAAAGTCTCTCAGGTGAAAAGCTCATCAAGTAGAAATCCTGTAGTCCTCTACTCCTTGTCCTCAACAGCTGTAAAACTGAGACAATAAGATTACAAAATCTTGAAGCAATCTCTTAAAGCAAATGAAGACAACACTTTGATGTGTTGTTGCAGTAAGCTGGAAGACATGACCAAAACAAATCATCTTTCTCAAACAAGGAGGTTTTCAGAGCTCTAGTAGTGCAAAAGAGCATGGACTTGTTTCTGCTGCTGGTTTGCCATGTTTAAATGGAAAAAAGCAAATGAAAATGCTTAGAAACTACATATTATTGTTGAATACTGCTTCAATAACATCAAATGTTAGTAGTCCAAAAGATTAAACTCTACAGGATTAGTAAGAGTGACATGTCACTTTTAGAAAAGCCTGACTGTGGCAATTAAATCCACAAGACTGCAGAAGGCTGATCACCAGCAGAGGGAGAATAAGGCAAGCCTTCAGGCCTGGAAGTCAAGTATTAGCCAGGGTTTGCAGTCAGGCCAGGGTTTAGACAACATCTGGAACAAGGAGCACAGGCCTTGGTTCAGACTCTGAAGCCACACAGTGGATGCTGCCCAGGATGCAAGGAGCTATGTAAAACTGCCTCAGTTTTTTTAGCCTGACACTAAACTACTCCTTCCTGATGAGCAGGATTTGCATCCAGCACTAAAGAGGACACTGCAATATAGTAAGAGAATAATGCACCACACAGAGATGGCCACAAGGTATTGAGGGGATAAAAAGTATAAATAAAAATAAGCCAAGCTATTTCAGTGGAAACCTATTTCAGAGGAAGATGACAAAATACACATTTTAAATGAAATATATATTTTAACAGCCCCCAGTCCCACCATCATTAAAATCTCATTCAAGGGAAGCAGCAGCTGCACAGGAGCGCAGGGAAGGGAGGAACAAGACAAGGAACAGGCAACCGCAACTACTGAATTAAGCATAACCTGGAGCCATGACTTTCGGCTCCATCTTTGAAGGATTGGCCTTTGTCCTGCCTCACTGCTGGGCTGAGTTCCTGCAGCAGCTCAGAGCAGGGTGAAGCTTTCCCCAACTACTTGCTCCACCACTGACAACTGGCTTTAAACTGCAGAACTGAACTTGAGAATATTGGTCCATTTTCCATTGTTCCATTTTAGGAAAGCACTGGAAACAAGGCAGACTAACTCCACTGAGAATTATTTATACTCTCAGTCTTGGTTGACACTTTATCTAATATACAAACCACTATTACAGCTCCAGTTTAAACAAAGATGATTATTTACTCCACCAGTACAGAAAAACACCATTATTCCCAACAAGAGATGTTTTCAGATGTTGTGTACTGTTGGGTCCAAACCAAGGCTGACCAGACACAAGCATTACCTGATCTATGACATGTGTCTGCAGACACTCTTCCCTTTTCTTCTGCTTGTAAACGTTCTGTTTTCCAAAAGCTAAACAGAGCAAACACAAAAGTAGAGTATCTCTACACAGCTAAAAATAATAATAATAAAAAAAATGTAGACTGCAAAGCGGAAATAATTTCTGCCTTCATGGGAAAAAGTCAGAGTCAGAATAAGCTGAGTGAATTTAGTTAATCATAACCACATTAAGCCATTCATCTCTGTGGCAGCACGTCCCAGGCTTTGCAGCTAACAACATTTCACTATGTGAATGGGTAGAAACATTTGCTTACATAAGCTGGTTAAATGTGATTCAGCCCAGATGTCCAAATGGCATAGCAGTCTTTGTTGTGAGATGTTTGCAAAACATCAAAAAAGAATGACAGACAGAAATACATGACTGAGTTCCTGTCCAGAGGACGTGCAGGGCCTGAAGTTGAACGAGACTATCTTTGGCGACACACATTGCTAAAGCTCATAGATATACCACAACTGTAGTTATACAACATTAAGATCTTCAAAGGAGAGGTTAAGTTGGAATAAAGTCTGGGCTGTAGAAGATCAGGCCATTAGGGCACCCCTATGTGGCACTGCTGCACCTGTCAGCAACCAGGAGGAGCAGAGAAATTAAACATGAAAAACACTGCCAGTGTGCAAAGCATCTTAGAAAATACTTGATACATCATGGGGTAAGGGGGAAGCATTCTACTTACAGCTTTGATACAGACTTGCAGATTTGATAAAGTCAAGGTTAAGTCAAGCCTGTCTGAGATAAATGGGGCCAGAATTGTACTTGCAGTCGATATGCTCACATAATTTTACAAAAATAATAGTACCATCCTGCTCCTTGTAGTACCACATGGTTCTGGAGAACACATACAAAAGACAGTGTTTTAAAAGCAAGTATCATAGACATATAAAACTTAACAGAAGAATTTAGGGTGAGAATAACACAGGGGAAACCCTGGAACAAGGCCAATAACATGCCAGTAATTCATCCTTGCAAATACAAGGTCATTTTCTTCTCTCATTGTGGAATGTATTGATTCTAATTAAGCACAAATTTTCCTGCAGCAATAGTGGTTAATTTAACGTCTGCCCAATCAGCTTGGTTAGAGCCCAAGCCTTGACCAGAATATACCTTATACCAACAGACAAGCCTCAACAGAAGAGTTCACCTACCAGCAGCACACTCACCAGCCCTCCTCTACTACAAAGACAGGTTAATATCTAATTTATAATAGAGGGGCAGGCAAAAGAATGAATATGCAATAATCAATATCATCAAAATCTACCATTAGAGCAGGACACAGTCTTGCCTGCTTCTTGGTCTATTGTCTCCACATTTAATTTTGAAACCAACAAATTTAAGGAAACATACAACTCAAAGGGCTTAGCAGTTACAACATTTTCCCACATCTCTGATTTCTAATCGACAAGAACAAAAGTCAGCTTCAAATTCTCCTCCTTAAATCCACTCCCATCTTTAAAGCCCAACAGGCTATTCATCTGCAATAAAAAGATACTGTAACTTCAGATTATTTGCCTTGACTCAAATCTCAGTAGTTTAGTTTTTAACTTTGGGGGATGGAAGGGCAGGGAGAAAATAGAGCTGGGAGTATATTATTACAGCTTAGGTCCAAGCAAAGTAAAACCTTGCTCACGCCTTCCATGCTTAAGTTTGATCAACACTGAAAACTGGAGCAACCAGACTCTTGATACATTTCTGCTAGAAGGCTTGGTATTCCACACAAAGAAAACATGGTACATGAAGGTGGCTATTTCACCCACCAATTATAAATACATCTAGTTATATTTAGTTATAAATGTACTTTTCCTCAGTTTTCTCCAGAAATGCAGTAAAATGAGCAAAACAAACCAGAAGACTCTGTGGCAAAGAACAGAACTATCTGAAATGTTCAGGGCTGAGGATCAAAAAGAAACCAACTAGTGGAACCTCCCCTGACAAAGACGTAAAACATGTACAGGAAGTTTAATGATTAAATATTCAATCTTTCGTTCCAATTTGTGCCTTTCAATTTGTAAAGCAGAGGTACCACTCTGCCGTGTCTATTTTTTGAAGGTATGTGGACTGATTGCTCTACATAAAATTGTACAAACATTTTTATTAACCTGCCACACACTTGGGATGACACAGCAGAAGCAGTGGCTCTAGCCAATTTTCTTCCAAAAGCTGCAACTGCTCTCCTTGCTCCTAAAGGGAATTTAATGAAGCCATCTGCTCGTGGTTGAAACTATTCTAAAAACATCCTGCATTCTTCTTGCTCTCTTTTACAGTTCAAAGCCTGGCTAGATTCCCAAGGCTATAACCTTTGCAAAAAGCAAAGAAACAGAAAGAAACATTACTGAAAACATTGTGCTCATGTGTGCATTAAAATACTCCAATACTATATCATATTATATCATTATATTATATTATTGACAACATTTTTGGCAATATTTGTATTTTAAGGAAAGGCAAGAGAATAGTAAATCGCAATGTGCATACAAAAATGAACCTTGCAGCATTTCTTTTGAAGTATTTAAGTATGTTATTTGGTAAAGTAAACAGATGTCTAGTCAAGGAAACTATCTAACCAACCCACAATTTTAAAATACCTCAGTGCTACAGCCTCATATAAGCATGACCAAGAAATTATGATCTTATCTTCAATTTGTTTCCAAAAACACTATCCAACCCATCTGTACAATACCAATCAGGAGATACAGATTCAAAAAAAAACCTGCTGTACAAACTATATAAGAGGGCTGTCCAACAACTTCTCTGCTACATAACTGAGGTGGCTGGTTTCAGCTGTCAGGACATTGCCTGTCCTTCAGGGATATATGGAAGAGGTGGTTCAGGTGAGAACAAACGCTGGGTAGAGGCAGATCTCCTACACAAAATTACTGCTTTTATAGAGAGTAAAGATACATAACATACATTGACTTTTAACACTTTCACACTTAGAAGTGCATTTCTCCACTCTCCCATCTGTCAGCATCCCTCTGACAGCAGACTTAAAACATCATTTTTCAAGGAGATATATTGCAGCACAGGATTAACTTCTGCTGCACCTGGCAATCTAAGCATAAGTATGCTTTTTTCAACTGAAAAATACACCTTTTACTCACAATGGAAGTTCAAGAAGGTAAAAACTCGTTTAATTGTGTCTCCAAGACAACTCTGAATTAATAGTGCTGCAAGTCATCTAGGAACAGAAAATTTATTCATCATGGTACCAAGCACAATGGAGCCTTCAGTTTTGCCTGCTGCTTCTATATCACTTTCCAACACAATAAATCATTGTGTTCAGTTACAAATAAAATGCCATGACCAAAAAACCACCAAAAATCTAGGAGGGGCATAATAAAAAAACCACACAATTTTATTTGGAGGGGAGCAGAGCCTACAGACACTGAGCAAGAGCCTGAAGATAACATGCATATTTTGGGCTTCATGTTTCCACAATAAGACTTTCTATGAGGCAAGATATACGGGAGAAGAACCCTTCATTCAAACATTTTTTTACAGCAGATTTCAAAACGCATAGTTTCTCAGTTAGAGTCACACCTAACTTACTAAGACTGCATTTTCAATATTTCAGTATTCATCTAGTGCCCAGGAGAGGCAGTAGCACAGGGCAGTCAAAAATCAGAGTAAAGCAGCTACAAAAAAAATCAGCAAAATTCCGCACCACCACCTGAGTGTGAACAGTTGCTTTGCTGTAGCAGCACTGAGTGATGAAATCCCATTTCTGTGCTCACACTTCAGAATATTTTGTCAAACAGCTGCTTCTCCACAGAGCAAAGCCTTTTGTAGAATTAAGAAAATTTTTAAAACAAAGTCTTGATTGATAGTTTTTCTTCCAGACTTCTCTGCAATAAAATACAGCCATCAATTTGCATTCATTAAAGAAGTATGAGTTCCAGATCTGGCCTTTTCACATTCATAAAGCAATGAAAGTAAGGCTGTCATTTTTTTATTTCATAGCAGGGAAAAGCAGAAGTAGAAGTGGTACTGTAGTGACTAAGACATGGGGTTTTTCCAGCGCTGTGATTCTCCAAAAGTGAAGGACCTGCTGTTGTCGCAGGCATAGCTAACTCAACTGAAGTAATGTGGCTGACAGATACAGCTCCCAAAGGGACCTCATAAGCCCAAAAATCAACTTCTACACGAATCCATTTCTTGTATTGCAAGTAATGCCATCTCCTCATTCTGCATATGTTAAGTGACTGAAACAGTGCCATGGGTTGAAAACACATGGTATCTCCTGTTCCAAGAAGCAAACCCACCCCATAATTCAGAAGGAAATGGTCTAAGTGGGGTGTTTGCTATACTCACTGACATAAAACACACCAACACACACTTCTCCTCTGCACTGGCCTGAGAAACTGTGCCATGATGACAAAAGCTTTACTAACTGACCCACTTCAACCTCTTCTGTCTGTGCGGTACAGTACATCTGGCAGACCAAAGGCAGGATGGGCCTTCCTGCAGATCAGGACACCAAGACTGCAAATGCATCCAGAACACTGTGCCCTCCATTTCATTGAAACAGTTCCTAAACACTCCTGGTTTTAGGTCAGAAAGTTGACAGACAAAGCCCTGTATGTTATCACTGTGCAAATGGTAAGCAAGAGATCTTCCCATCAAATGCAGCCTGGAAGTACATACTTGGTAGTCAGTGCCCGCTTAGCAAACTACTGTTCAAACAGCACCTTCATCCAACTCCTTTTCCTCTTCTCATATGCAAGGGAAATTCCCAGCACTGTCTCCTGCTGCACCAGTCTAGACAACATGGGGAGAAAGCTGGCTTTCTCTATCAACAGAGCAGAGAGAAGCTGTGCTCCCCAAAACACATATCCTTTTTAACCCGGGATCCCAGCTACAAAGAATTAAGGCAAGAACCCCTACTGCTACTTGTTTTAGTACTTCTCAGATCTGATGCATTCTGGAGAATATCCTTCTGAGAAGTTAAGCGAAAACATATTTTCCAGGTTAGCTCTAGAATCACATCTGCATATGCAAATTTCTTCTTTTTTTTTGTCTGGTCTCTGGTCAGTGTTATTTACCAACAATCAAAAAGGCTGTAAACTGCCAGCTGCTTGAACTTTGTTCAGTCAAAAAAGCCCCAAAGCTCACTTGTTTGAAGTCTTGGGCAGGAGAGGGAAGAAAATTTGAACAAATACTAGCAGCACATTAGTGGCAATGGAGAGACTTGCTAGCAGCAGACACGATTTCCTCTCTACAGGGACCTTGCCATCACACAAAAGGCCAGAGAAGAACAGGACCAGGCACAGTAGTAGAATAATTCACGGGAGGCTTTATACAACCACCAGGCTGATAGCACCTGGAATAATAATTCAACAGCAGAAAATGTACAACTTAAATGCTAGTACAAGAGATGCAGAAAGCTACACATGTGCAAAGGATTCTTCCCCAGTTCCTCCCCCCGCCCCCTTATTCTTAGAGATAAATGAAAATAATAAATATAAAGCTGAAAAAGTAAGAGATTTGTTTTCTGGTGTTAATTTTCCATCATATCAAGTTCTGACTTTAGCTCACTGTATATATAACCAGAAAGTTTTAACACTAGTGCAGGGAAACAAGTAATAGCTCATTTAACTGCAGATTTTCAAGAACAGTATGCTCTGTCTCTTTCACTGTGCCGAACTACAGTTTTGGAAAGCATTAAGATTCTGACTGAAATTCTGCCAACCACAAAAAAATAGATTAGAAGCTACCAGACCCGTTCCTCCCATGGAACAAAGCATCTTAAATGCATTCCTTAGAAGCTGGAGTTTCCGCTGATCCACCTGCCTCTTTAATTTGTACTTGCATGCGGGTATCTTTTGAGTCACTTGTATATAATTTTCCTTCTGGTGTTTGCACTAGAAACTTTACATGAACTCTGAAGCACATCTCTACTCACATCACACACAGGGTTAATTGGTTTCTAGGGCATTCTTGCTAACTAAGTGAGAAAATGCTGCCAAACACCAATCTATTTCACTTCAATCCTATGTAAACTTGTGTTTCAGCTCCAGTGAGATGCAAAGCAAACAGAAAAGCTGGACGGTTTTGCCAGATGATAGAATAAATACAAGTGTAAATGCACAAGCTGTACTTCTGTGACACACAGGTAGGAAGAAGTGTGTCAAAGACACCAAATGAGCATCACTGAAACACTCGACACACACCAGCTTTTGACCTACAACAGCAAAAAACAACACATCAAGGTCTGACACAGGTATACGAAGAGCACAAGATCTGGAGTTCAAAACAGAACTACTTAATGCAGATCATGTGGTCGTTGCTCTCTTCCCATCCCAGACCTTGTTTTAGTCCCTTAAGCAGACAGACAGCATGGGCTTCAGCTGCCTCCAAAGCAGTATCTGTGACAGCACCTCTGTTGCTCCATTCCCACCCCCAGGCTCAACATGAGCTGCTCCTAGAAGACTACACAAACATTGAACAACAGCTCTCCCACAGCTCTCTTCAGTTCCCATGCTGATGAAACCTAGCAGCCTACGGCATGGACACAATGCTTCAAAAAGGACAGCAGCAGGGCCAAAAAAAAGGTCCGTTGAGGAGGAAGAGAAAGGGTAAAAAGTCATCTGTGCTGAGCCTGTTTACTTATTTTTATTTGTCTTCCAACTTCACTAACTTCAGAACCCCAAAAGCCATTTGAGTGCTGCAAGATAGACCAGATAAACCCATAAACCACAAGTTTAGCAAGCACAAGTTCTAACACAAGTTGGTTTCACTGCTTGGAAATCGCAAAAAAGGTATGAACAAGCATTGTTTGCATGTTTAAACTTTACTTGCCACATGCTGAAAACCAAGAATGCATCATAAAGGATCACTTACAAAACAAAGGCTACTGATACAGCAAATATGCAAACTATTGGCATTATCACTATACTTGTCTCACAACCCTCACCTTAATGCAACTTGAAGCAGCAAGCAAAGAGGGCAAGAACAAAAATCAATATTAAAGACACAGCTCTTTGAAGAAACATTTTATAATAAACTAAATTCAAACAAACTGATTTTTAATCAAATACTTCCTTCTCGCTCTATCAAATTTAGACTGCTATTCTCATTAGAAGATACTGAATGCAAAACTGCTACAAAAACAGACAGTGAAATGAGTAATTAATGGCTGCTGCCTCCAGATCAATGAACAGTGATGAACTGATCAAGACACACAGTGTAGCCACAATGGCTGCAGCAGATAGAAAACTTAGCTTTCTACCAAAATTCTAGTCAGGGAAGCTCAGAGCTGCCAAAGAAAAAGTTAACATTCAACTAAGACCCTCACAAATGGGCATTTCATTAACTGTACCTCTCAGTAATGGATATGTGATACTTTGTTTTAAAAGGAAAGCCTACCTCTCTATAAATGTACACCATCAGGGGTTCCCAAAAGAGAAAGCAATAGAGTTACTAAATTGATTTAGGTGAGTACTTCCAGCTTGAGAAACAGAACCAGGTCTGCGACTAAAACCCTGTCTAAGGGTGGATGATGACCGTTCCCTTCCCCAACAGAAGAGCTGGAGGCTAAGCCTGTCACACATAAGTGGAGCTTCAGAGCAGATAAATCATACTTCACAGATACTGGCACAAGTCTAAATTTTCTAACAGTAGTGCATTTCTACTGTTGCAATTCACACACCAGTCTGCAAAGGTTCCCAAAGTAGAGGACTAAATATTCCTGTAGTTTAGTGTATCACTGAGCAATGGGCTTGTTCGCACAGTTACACTGAACAAGCTGTACTAGCAGACTGTCCATTAATTAAAGCTGACACTTTTCAGTAGCCATCACAATGAAACCATTGTTAGCCTTTCCTTTACATATCCAAATGCAGAACAAAAGGTGATGGTTGTACATTCAGTGAGGACTTGAACTTCTGCAGGTACTGTTGCTTCTCAACAACAAATAGCAGTGAAAAAGACCTTGCACTAAAAGAAGAGGTGAAAACTCTTTGTTCAGAAGAGCTCTAAAAGCTTTCTATTGCAATTTTTTCATTGAACTGCATCTTTTCGTAAGTGCTATCAATTTTTAAGCTCAATATCATACCCATTAAGCTATCACTACCTAGAAAAGATAGCACAAAATGCTTCCTAAAGAAGAAGAGTTTATTCTCCTTCCCTCCTCCCAAGCTTTCACATTTAGTGTTTAGCAGTTTTCAAATATATGAATAAAACAAATTTTGACATTTGAATGAGACAAATGTCAGAAAAAATTAGATATTCACCTCTTCCAAAATGTTTGTAATATGACAGAGTTGTACTTCAATAAAAAACAGACATAACAAGAAGTTGCAAAACACCTAGCAAGAGGAGAAGGTAAGGGGAAAGTTCCTGCCATAAAGTAACTTAAGGAGGATTTTGAACTGGTGTTGGTGTTTCATGAATTTGTGCAGCACAGTTAAAATCAAAAATCGATTCATATGCATATCAACATTGCTTCTAAACTGTAATATTTTATCAATTGTTGTAACCACAAGTAGCAATCACATCCAGCGTAATGTGAGGGCCAACGCAAAAAAGCAAAATAAATATTTCCTCCCAATTTTCCCCAAGAGAAGCAAACTAGAAGAAATTGTGTCCAAAGCTTCAGAATCTAGCAAAGAAAGAAACCCTGCTATTTCCTTTTGTTCACAGGTAAGACAAGTAAAGAGCCTCTAATAGTAGTTATTTACTTTAGCAGAGCTGGTTAGTTCTAGGTTATACAAAGCACTCACATAATTTCAGAATTCATGTACGGAGAAAATGTTTTTCAATTAGCAATATGGATATGGGTTGGCTGATGTCATGTACCTGTAAGTGCCAATCTTCTGAAAATGACAGATGATGACTTTAAACGATGGCTTAAAATTCATTACTTTTTACGATCCTAAGTTATGCCTTAAACACTATGTTCAAAATAAACAAAGAGAAATTGGAAAAGCAGATGTAAGCTGTCATTCTCCCAAGTACCAACATTTTCCTTACTTTCAAACATCCTTGCTTCTAAATTAGGGTACACATGAAAGGATGTATGAAGCTGAAATACAGAGCCAGGTAATACAACAGCTATGAATTACAGGGGAAGAAACCTGTAAGCAATTAAATAAAACCACTAAGAACAATTAATACATGTTAAGCATTTACAGGAGAGGAAAATATAAACAGAAAAACACCTGCAGCTACAGAGGAAAAAGCTGTCACTGAAAATTGCTCTCCTGCTCTGTAACAGAGGCTGCTAAAACCCTCCATGAGAGAGCTGAAGTGAAAACCTGCTCGTAGTAAAGAAGACTGCCAACATACAGCCCCATACAGAAGCAGAATTCATTATCAATTTTCCATTATCTAAGTGTGCCTTATTACTGATCTGAAACACCGTCTTTTAGCTTCCAAATACCAGTCTTGTATACCTCAACCCAAGAAGTTAACTAAATTTTCCTTCCCATGATTCATACTTATCAATTTATGGCCATCACATTTTCTTTGGTAAGTTACAGGTAGTGCTTCTTGATTTTTTTCCCAGTAGAAGCATATTTTCTGGACCTTATCAATCCTCCAGGACACTGGTAATATCCTGTACTTGTCCAAAGGCAAATAAGATAACAGAAGGAGACTAAACAAAGTTTTTTGTGAGCTTAGCTAAACTGATATGCATTACAAGCAGCACAGATTAAAAAAAGATACATAGAGCAAGTTCACAATGACTAAACACTACAAAAACCTCCAGACTTTCAAATGTGTCCTTGGCAGTAACTTTTGAATCAGTTTGAGACAGACAAGTGCTGTCCAAAACCTTATCTTCCCAACAGGACCAGATTCAGTATCAAGAGTCATGACTCAGACCAGCAGCCTCCAGCAGCTGTCAGCACTGGGCTTCTCCCATGTCAGACCGTTTAGGTAGCTCCAGAGTTACTGAAAGAAAGAAGCCTCCAGCAGGGATTTACTCTCCAGAATCTGTTAAGACACAGATACTCTAGTTTTACAACTCAAAGGGTACATGTAAGGCCATCTCTTGGGATTTTTAGTTGGTTGGTTTGTTGTTGGGTTGTTTGGGTTTTGGTTTTTTTTTTTCATCAGTGGTTATTTTGGTACACCAAGATCTTCTATTCAATGATGCTATTTCAGCTAAAGCAGCACAGAAAGATTATTCCTAGGGTGAGGAAGGAAAAAATAAGTTTCAGAGCACTTCCACAATTTTTTTTTTTGACTCTAGGGACTCACCAATTCACATGGGTGGAGAAGCTGAGTCAAGAAGTAGAAATCCTGCCTAAGTAAGGACATGGAATATGCTGAGATAGTTACACCAGATCTTTCTTATGATCCAACTTTGACCATACCATGAATACACATTACTTTTCCTCAACCTGAATCCAATTCTCATATTGCTAAAAGACAAACAAACACTCCTTCATGCTCTTATTCTCATCACTTAAAACATGCATAAAAGTTTCCAAGAGGAAGAAAAGGAAATGGGATTATGAAAAAGAAAATTAAACCTTCTAACTCATTTCCTTCTTCCCCTTTCATCCATTACAAGTCTGCAAACCTCTTGCCTTCATTAGTCACCAGAAGTCACTTGATTAATTACCAACTTCAGACAGCTTCTTTGGGTGGCCAGATCCCAACACCTACCTCAAACTAAATTCAAAAAGTTACATGGACAGGAGTAAATTAAAATTTCGCTAAAAACAGGCAGGAAGGCGAAGGGAAGGCTGCCCAGGCATAAAGTGAGAGGGGCTGAAGTCCCCCCTCGCCACGTTGCCCAGCACTGCCCATGCTCCCCCCCCAGTGTCGCCTCCCCTTATGCTCCAGCCAGCCCAGTCACCACTGCATCTGGCCCCTGTCCTCCTACGCATGATTGCTCTACTCACCACAATGAAAAAAGAGAGCGGAGACCACAAGGAAAGAAAAAGGGCACTGTGTTTTCCACCAGCTGGCTTCTGGTTCGGGGGGCCATTTTTGTTCAGAATTCGAGTTATTAAAGAAATAATTGATGTCATCTTGGTTCAGCACGCCACTGCATCAGGACAACAGAGGCCACAAGGAGTTAAGGTAGTGACTACCATGTCTACTCCAGAAAGCTCCTCAATAACACTGAGGTAAAACAATCTACTTAGAATGAACTTACTCCAGAACCCAAAGGGTTTCAGGGAAGAGCACTGCAACACCAAAATGGAAAAAGCAGAAATAAAATACAATAAGATGCTGCAAGTAAGCCCAGTAAATCACAGAGACCTTATGGCCCACGTAGCATGAATCAGCATTTGGGAAAAACACATCAGTCTGGGCTAAGAATACTCCTGCATTACACAGAAGAGAACCTTATTAACACTGCAACTACACAAATGTGACAGGCTTTCATGACAGATCCTGTTGTCACCTGATACCAAATACAAATCCTGCAAGCAGGTATTTTACTTGCTTATGTGCTTTTTTATGCCATTTTTGATGAATCAAATTTCTACAGACACAAAGAGGTGGTTCACAGCTCTTCATCAATGTGAGAAAGGGGCTCCAGCCACTGAAACTGTGGCAAGGGACATGGTCCCACCTCCCCAGGCTGGCAGGAGCAAGCCTTGTGCCAGAGGGTCTGGTTTGCTCTCCCTGCCCTGTGCTAGGCTGAAGGACAGCCTGGACCCATACGCCTACGAACCACTATTTCAGCTGTTCGCAAAAACTCAAAAACTGCAGGGAGGGCAGAAGATGAGGCCTAGTGCCTGTTCCCTCTGGCACGCGGTGAGAGCCCAGGGGGGAGAGGACAGGTGTTCAGGGACATGGTGGGGCAGGTAACTCATCGAGCCGATTCTCGTGACAGGAAACGTGGTAACTTGTAAAAAAATCAGTAAGAGGCATAATGACTAGAAATGGAGGCAATTTCTGGAGTGGTGCCACAAGGAGTCACGGCAGCATTGCACCCCTCTCAATCATTAACTGAGGGAGAGGAAAAACAACATGCAACCTCCTGCCTGTTAGTAAGAGCAGGTTGAACCAGGCACGTTCAGCTCCAGTGGCCCGTCACAAAAGCATTTCAGGGAGACAGGGCACAGCTCTCCCACCACACCTCCTGCATGCAGCCAGTGGCTGTTCCACTCACCCCTCAATGCCTGCAAGATGGGAGTAAAAGCCACAGAGGCCAGTCCTGCTGCCACTGGGCTAACATGGTCAGGGCTCCCTGTGCTTAAGAGGTGGGGGGGTCAAAAAAATTCAGATCAAGATATTAAAAAGTCACTGTCCAACACGAGAAGGGTAAGTAACTCTACATCTACTTTAGAAAGAAAATTAAATTCATGCATTTAAAAAAAAAAAAATCCTCAGATGACAAAAACTGGAAGAGTCTGCCATCACAGTAGTAATTAATCCCTATTTAATGGATGGCTTGCTGTGCTTTTGTTCCGTGAAGAGTTTTGGTCAGAGTCTCTCCAGATCCTCACCATATCACACATCCTCAACCACTCTGGCTGCCCCAGAGGACTCTGACCAATGAACTACCAGCTGCTGGTCAACACAACAACAGCCAGGGTCCCTACATGTCAGACATTAAAACACCTTGCAGAAGGAGGAGCTCTCAACTCTCTTTTCCTAAGGCACACACAGACATTTCTTACCAGTCCTGATTCCATAATTCCAAACTCTTGCCTAAGTTTTTCACCTATAACCTCACTAACAAACAGTTTTTCTTTTAACTAGGATTAAAAAAAGAAAAAAAAAACCTAAAAAAAAATCTCAAACTGTTACCCAGTTCTAGCTTTGAAGAAAAGTCTGCTGGTTTACATGCTCTGGAGACACTCATCCACAAAACAACACTGTAGTCCTTGTAAAGAAAGAGGAAGTACATCCTCCATTCCCAAATTCTGTTCCACAGACAAACATTATTTGAAATAAAACCAGTGTGAAGAATACAAACCCAGCAAATTAGGAGTTTAAAGTGCTACATAAACATACTCAGCTTGATTAAGTAAATTTAATTCTCCGGGCACTCTTCAGCAAATAGATTCAAGACTCATCATGCCTATAGTATCCCTTTTTTCAAGAAGATGACTAACGAGAAACAGCTGTACAACATTCTGACCTCATGATGCAAGTTTTGATACAGCAAGGTTGCTGTATATCAAAAAACAAAACCCTCAAATGGAGTAAATTCAGCCTCCCATAATTAAAAACCTGTGGTTTTTAACATATTTTACTTAGATTTTTTTTTCCATCATTCAAAAGCAAACAATGCTCCCAAATAAGAATGGCCACAAGCTATATTTATGTATTATGTGATTCTAAGAAATGTGTATCAATCCAGAGACAGTTAACAGCTTTCAAATTAAAACAAAAGCTGCTTTCAGCCTTCTTACCTAATGAATAGTCCAGCATTAATTCAACTGGACAAACTTACTTCATGGCAACCATCACATAAGGGTGAGTCAAAGCAAGATAGAATTAGCAAACCACTGCTTACTGTCTGCAAAGTCGGTACTGAATGACTATTCCCTGTTAAAATCAGTAACTTGCTCAACATAATTAAAAAATATAGGTTGGAAGCAGCATATTAAATCTTGGGAAAACTACTCCAGCAGTAGAACATGAGCTGTGAAAAAGCACCCTCCAACAAGAAACACAGAAAACATTCCCCTAATTCTCTGGTAGCAAAGCTACTAATTGCAGCAAGCCGCTTATTGTAAGAAAGCGTACCCAGAAGCCTATGGACCAGATTACACTACCTCTACTCTACTTATGGAGAGCCCTTCTCTAAAACGAAGGTCCACTTTTAAACAAAGACAGCCTGCAGGACAAAATGCCACCTACCGAGAGCAAACAAGAGGCAAAAATCTGTGCTTGAACAAACAAGATCGATAGTTCACCTGAAATTAGAATCAGAGAAAAACCAAAATTCACAGTCCACTCTAAGAAACTGTCAGCAGTTAGGTGCCCAATGTTGTTACTAAAACATGAGCTGTAACAGAAGTCGAGGAGCAGAGGAGACCAAAGCAGTGAGGAGACATCAGCATCAAAAGGAGAACATTGTGTAACAGGTCTCCTACACTACATCCTTTGCAATTCCATCCTAAAACTTGGGGGAGAGATAACCTGACAACCTGTCATCACAGAGATCATAATCTCTGCTTCAGGCAGAGGCATGGAATTAAAGTAATTTTCTCCTCTGGTGGCTGCCAAGAAATACGACCTACAATTCCACACTAGACAACTGAAAGAAACACAGTATTTATGAAATATTTTTATCAGCTAAAAGAAACTGTCACTTCAGTCAAGTCCGATTCACCCCTAATTTGTTGATGCCTATTTTCACACTACAGCTAACCATGGCATGGATCACACCATGGTTTCACTAACATTCCTCTTGCTGGCAAAACCAGCTGAAGCAGCTCCAACCCCCACAGCAGCACTGTTTCGTTGCTGGTGGGGCTGTACCACCAGCAAGCAGCACTGATACGGCATCAGGCCTTCAAGCAGCTGCATCACCACTTCTGAAGAGGCTGCATGGGAGCATGAAGTGGGAGTGGGAACTGTGAAGAGAAGTTTAGGTTAGCTTTTTTAGCATATGCAATAACAGCACCAACACTGAGGGGCACAAGTCTCCATAAATGTGACCGATGACCACCTGAATGTAAACGCCATCACTGCTGCCCTTGAGTTAAGTCTAAAAAGCAAGCAGTAGCATCGGATATTTGCATAATTTATTCACAACAGAACAGTTTTACTGTGCAATTTTCAAGCTACATTCAAACAATATATGTAATCACGGAGGAGAAAAAAGCAACTCTGTTCTTCCCTATGGTAAATAGGCACCCACAGGCAAGTATAAGATGGAAGCAATCACATTATCCTGCCAATAAGGGCTTACATTCATGCTTCACATGCCTTAGGCCACACCAACATCTGTTTTAGACAGGAGATCAGCATATGCCCAACAGTATCTACAGGCTGTGTGCCCCAGCCATCACACCACTGTGTATTCTACCTACCCTGGCAGCCTCAGGTTAGCTCCTCTTTTTTAGGAAGGTGCAGCACCTATGCAGTCCAAGACTCACTGAGACGCACGTGTAGCTCAAAACTCAGGACCCTTCATAACATGATGGTCAGCCCACCCCAAACTGCAGGCATTCCTGTACATTCAAATGTACAGGGGGAGACTACACCAGGCTCAGCCTGGCCCTTGTGCCTGCGGTGCAGTACCAATATCATTATCAATATGTCACTGTAAAAGCCTGCAGTACCTTTTCCCATGGGTTTTCATTCATGTGATAGTTAGTATGCACAGATAGTTATCCCAAGGCAAAGGGCAAACTTCTTATAGTTAAGAAAAATGTTCAAGTACTACTGGTATTTGAGAAACTATCACCATTCTTGTCTATTCTTTGTAAACAAAATAAGCCTCTTCAATGTAGACTGAGTACACACTGCTAATAAAGATGAAGGACAAACAAAGGTCACAAAGCTAAGAGTTTTAAATACCTGCTTTGGAGACAAACATGGGCACAACATACAGACTGCAATTAAGCAATATTTTTTTAATTAGTACAATGAGATCTTATGAGCTCTCACACCTCTACTTCAATTTGTAGTTGGGACTCTCTTAGTAACATGTGCACAGGACTATAGATTAAATTTTTTTCCCCTAAAATCAAGTTTCAAGTTTGTGGACTAGATCCAAGGAGCTGGTTTCTACACATTCCTGAGGGAGAAAGGGCTATAGAAAAGCCTTTTATTTCTGCATGTAGAATTCCCAGAAGGCCTAACTAATGCAAAAGGAAATGTATCAGGCTTCTTCAATGGGAGGAGGGTGGGAGGAGATTAACAGTTTCACGGGCAGAGCGTGTATAAGTGGGGAGGGGTGAGCACTCCAGTGTGAGCAATTAAATGCAATTCTTTTGTAAACCTTAGGATAAGATAGCTAAAATACCCTTTTCAATAGCAAACCCTACTTGAATAAAGGACAAGGTAAATTGTACTGAAAAACTGACTGTGTCACAAAAAGCTACTGTGAAGGGGCACACTTGAGACTAGATACACACATCTCCCAAGAATCATCACTTAAGCACATCAGCATCATGAAGTAAACGGTATAAATACAGGAGTGCATGTTTTCACTGCAAGTCAGCACTGCCTGCATGAACAGTTTCACACAAGTGCTAGCAAAGGTTTCTGCCTCCTGAATCAATTTTATACATACTTTTAATCAATGTAGGTCCCAGGTTCAGAAACACACTTCAAGATAAGGCCTGCTAAAAAAAAGAAACACAAATGAGAGAAGAGCAACTGCTTGCTAAACTACAGTAAATATTATAGAAAAACTGAATACGAGCTTATTGCTCCAGAAGTAGGACTTCAGCTGCTGGGTCTAATTCACTGCCACAGCATACCCATAGGCAATGCACCAAGAAACATTTGCTCCACTTTAAGTCTTTGGGGACCCAAATGCTGACTCCAGCTACCATATACACTGTCAACTGCAGCTTGCTGCCTCCAGCCTCTGCTGCCCATCACAGGTCAACTGCTGTTCCCCTAGGGGCTTGGTTTTTCTTTAAAATACCAACCACACCCTTGCTAGTAAAAGTAGGATTTGAAGCAAACATTGCTCAAAGTACAGGTTGCCTTTATTCTTAAGGGGAGGAGAGACAGCAGACCACACAGCTCCAGCTCACAGGTTAGTATACACTTACCAACATAAAATCAATTGAACAGGCAGCTTAATTCAAGTTTCTACCCCTGTTTCTACCCCTCAGCACTGGTGAGGCAGCACCTTGAATACCGTGTTCGGTTTTGGGCCCCTCACTACAAGAAAGACATTGAGGTCCTGGAGTGCATCCAGAGAAGAGTGAAGAAACTGTTGAAGGGGCTGGAGAACAAGTCTTAGAAGGAACAGCTGAGGGAATGATTGTTTAGCCTGGAGAAGAGGAGGCTGAGGTGAGATCTTACCACTGTCTAAAACTTCCTGAAAGAAGGTTGTAGACAAGTGGGCGTTGGTCTCTTTGTCCAACTAACAAGTGATAGGATTGGATAGGTGATGGGACCAGTCAGAATGGCCTCAAGCTGTGTCAGGGGAGGTTCAGATTGGATATTAGGACAAATTTCTTTAGAGAAAGGGTTATCAAGCACTGGAACAGGCCAAGCGGGGTGGTTGTCACTATCCCTGGAGGTATTTAAAAGATGGGTAGATTAACTGCTTAGGGATGTGATTTAGTAGTGAACAGGTATGGTTGGGCTTGATGATCTACAAAGTCTTTTCCAGCTTAGGGATTCTATGATTCTAAGTTTTGCTGCGCTTGCTGGTTCAGAAATTCCTATTCCACTTGTATATAAACACTGTTTTCATGTTTAATATAGCATGCAACTACTCTAGCTCTCTATTCACACTAAGTAAAAACAAATTAATTCCCAGAGTTATTGAGCACTAATATTAGTTGAAGTGTAAATAGCCTAAGTTATTTAGCTAGTTCACTCAGTAACATGATCATCCAGTCCTTCCCTCCAATTCTCTCAAGGAAAACCAAAAGCAGCAGTATTAATTACCTGCTTAAAACCAATCAGGCTGATTGTCCTAGAACTATGCTTTTAGTCGGTGAGCTACTGAGCATCGTATTTAAAACACTTAAATCTAAAGAAAATAATAACCAAGATTCATTACTGATTTTGCTCATTTATTCTTTTCTATGACCTCATTTTACAGTATTTTAAAATTTCCAGCTTTACAATACTATATTCTGGAATATTGATACTACAAATAATAGACTTTGATACACCTTGCTGAACACAAGGATCAAGACTTCAACAGTCTATTCTGCTGAACTATTTCCTTAAGAAAAAAACCTCCACTTATTAGTCTAAGCAACGTGAATAGAATGGTGTTTCATTTAATAATGTACTGAAAAAATCCAGCATCCAGAAACTAAGATCAACACTAAAAATGTGCAGACTCTCAAGACAGAGAAATTAACTGCTGGAAATAAGATGACATGGGGGATTTTCAATCATTAGAAACAAACTGGGTACATATCCAGTCTCTGAATGGGGAAAATAGGAATAGGGGACAAACTCCAGGGCTTGATAACAGAGTTTCACCCAGTCATTCCAGAGGCCCATGTTACTCAGGGTCTAAGGTAACACCTTTAATTCACTTTTCTTCAGGGAAGTATTGGATTATTTTTTTCATCAGGTTATCTTTTCACCTCAGACAAGCTGAAGCTTACCACCCCACCTCATCACTATCTGGTTCAGATAAGACAGGTGGCACTGAAGGGGCAGGCAGTATACCAGTTGCTGTAATTCTAGGGTGATACAAGACAGCCAATTTCCCCAAAGTGTTTGCCTGGTTTTGTTGAGATTATTCCTAACTTTTACACTTTTTGCTGAATATTTCTATAATACAGCTGCAGCTGCAAGCTCCAAAAAGAACAAAAAGCTGCAGCCAGTCTAACTCTTTCTCAGGGCAGCAACCCACTCAGCTGCCTGATGATCTAGATGCTGCTCCCTTGGAAAGCAAAACACTCACAATCCCATGCAGTGATTAGAAAGACTTATCCAAGAGAGAAACCAAGAGTTAAAGTCAGCTATCAGTCTTCTGGAAGTTTTGAATATGCTTCTCTGTTTTTACACACACATGTACACACACAAAATCCATCATTACAACTCACATTTTGCTCATGACGACTCTGCCCAACCCATTACAGAGCAAAGCTCTACTCAGTCACCTATCTGAATTTAAAAAAAAAAAAAAAAATCTTCTTTTTGGTTGTATATACACCTTTGAAAAATCCCACCTGGATTTTAAAAAGTCTCCTTCACAAAGCCACTCTCAAAGTCTGCTCCAATTTGCCATGAATTACTTAACTACAAGTTCTCCATATTTACTCCTTCAACCCTGCATGGCATAATTACAAAATGTTCTCTCTGCATATTTTTGCATATTTAACTGAGAGACATTTTATGCTAATGCAAAGGAAATGTCTCAGTTCATATGTTATGCCCACATTCTGCTATGCCATTTACTTCTCAATTTCTAGATAGTCTCTAGCATACTGCAGGTGTAATTCATAAACTGCGATTATAACACAATGTAAGTTACAACATAAGTACACTGACAGAATATCAGCTGAAGGTAGCACAAATGTAACTCCCCGGACTGCACATGATAATTAAGAGCCTTCATATGAAATCCCAGCTGGAGAAAAATCTCATCACAGGCCAGGAAAGTGACTACAAAATCAAATTAATAGAAAGGTAAATTTCAGCCTTAAGACACTGTGTGTTCTGCTTGCATGCCAGACCTCAGAAAACTTTCTCTTAAAACTAGACACAGGATCTGAAGCAGTCTGGAATGGCTGGAGCACAAGGAAAGCAGTGCTATGTGGTGCTTTGCATATGGTAGCAACATGGTTCACAGGAACTCACTCATCCCTCTTGGTACCATACATCTCTACCCAAAAAATCATTCGACCAAAGCATCAGTACTCAGTGTTACTACCCTGATTCAGAGTTATAGAAAATACACCTATTGCTCTAGAAATCATCTACCAGATGGCAGTCAACAGCATGTGCCAGCACAACTTAAGCATTTTTCTTTCCCTGTCAGTCTTTCTTTCCACACGACTGCAGATTCTCAAGCAGAACAGGACCACTGATGTAGTGCCTGGTGTGGAAGTGCTACTCTTAACACAGAGTTAAACGTACTCCACAGGAGTCCTGCAAGCCGCAAGCCTCTGAAAGCATGGGTCCTCCCTTGAGGAAATAATTAATCCCCATCACATAGAAAGAAGGGCAAAACCCGATCAGTTGGCACTGAGCTCAAGCAGCTTCCCTTCTCCATTCTGGACTACCTTCTGAAATATTTCATCTCCTTCTGTCACCCAAAAATCTAAAGGAAGAAGTTAGAAGCTACAACAGAAGCTGTAAGATTCCCAAGCTTGTTACTAGTAGTTTCTCAAATCAAAGAAACGGGAATAATTTCTCCTCAAAGTTCCTTGTGCACCCACAGAATAACATCAGAGCTTCAAGCAAATAGGGCCCTCCAGGATCCTGCCCTCCACTACATTTCCAGACAAGAAAATTTGTATTTACATGATTAATAATGTAATTACTATAATTACTTATAGTAACATATGTTAGTATACATTATATGTTGGTTGGTGTAGTATGTAATAAGAAAGCAATATAATTACCCATATTTATTAGAAAACATTTCAGAAAGGTACTGACTTTATTAATTGACTAATGACTTTTAAAGTTTAAAGCAACATTTTATATAAAAGGAGAAAATATAATGGGCATGAAAGCTGTATTATGCAATCATTTTACTTAGGTTTTTCAGATAAATTTAAGACCTAACTTTATTGAGCTTCTTCAATTTTTTTCCCCATTTATAAGATTCAAACTGCAGATTTAAGTTTTCCACATAACTTAATTTCACAATCATGAGCCCATAAAACCTTTTAAAACGAACTTCTTCAAATGCCACAACTTTTTCAGAGGCTTAATAAAATGTGGCCCTTCAGTCATCACAGCTGTCCCCAAGCCTCTTGACTGTTTGAGTCTCTGGAAGCTAATGGAATGGGGCGACTTCGTCAGCGAGATTTTTACAAGCCATTTTAACTGCAACAGCCAGCATGCACCACTGGCTCCTGCTCTGGCATGCTGTGCTACACCCCCTTCATCTGGTCCTTGTTGAAGCTGCTGAAGCAATGCCTGACTAATCCCAAATGTTTGTGATTCTTTGTCAAAAGAGATCCTTAATTTCACAGCAGTTCCTGTGGACCTTACTTTACACCGATGAAGGCAAACGGCAACAAGCAGAACAATAGCTACTTTGTTCACCCAGTAACACAACTGAAACTGCCAGGATTGTTCTGAATTGCTCAAATTGCTAAGTCTTGCTGCACTACATTTAACAGTTTGTCTAGAAATTGAAGCCATAAAACTGAACTGTGATATTTCCCTTTCCCACTCATCCTCTCCCAGAGCAAATACCCACTACTTGGTTACCCACATTTCATTAGCAAGAAAAACATTCAGTTAACTGATAGAAATATGGTAACCAGAAACCTTACTTCATTGTTTTAACTCCAAATCTGCAACTGTGCTTCTTCAGCTGGCACTTTGAGCACAACTATGCCACTAAAAAAAAAGCAGTATTTCCCAGTACACAAAAATTGCATAATGAAAAATACTTTGCAAATGCAAAGGCTTATGTGTGGTTGATTTGGTGGTTTGGGGTTTTTTGTTGGTTTTTGGTTTGGTTTTTTTTAATAAAGCCCCAGCAAAATGTCCTTCATGTAGAAAGAGAGAAGACTGAAGGGACACAAGTTTAGCACGAGGAACTCTCATTTCTTCTTTCTACTCCTCATCGCAGCTTACTCCTTGGCGTCCTGGGTGACCCAAAATGGTCCCTTTGTGAAGCCTCCATAACAGCCCATTTGGATGTCTGTCTGTAGGCAGGCTAGGAGAAGAAGCCACAGTCTGCAGGCAGGCAGGAGCTCCTGCCAGGCTCCTACAGCAGCAGCCACTGCCACCAAGGCATCACAGGACCTGCTGATCCACTCTGCAGCGCTGGCACCTTTGCCTCTGGCTCCAGCGCCTGTAAACATCAGGGGAAAACTAATTACAATGTAAGACAGAGGTACAGAAGCAAAGGCGGACTAGTCTGTACTGCAGTGCATTAATAAACCAGGCTTTTCAAAAAAGTGAGTCACACCAGACACCAGTCACATTGCTCCTGATTAGCTTAAAGAAAAAAAAAAAGGGGGGGGGGGGGGGGGGGGGGGAAGGGAAGGGAAGGAAAAAGCAGACACAGCTACATACCGAGACAAAAGATGGGAAGAGCAGCACCAACCAAAGGGCAAAACACCAATGACAACTATTCTGCACCAGAAGTATCAGCTTACCATTCCCCAAAATTACAGCAAGTGTCAGTTTTCAGCCACTCAGTAGTAAGGCAGGTCTGTATCATACACATCTCTCACCCATAGCTGGGACGCCCTCTCTTGAATCACTCAGGTTGAGCACACAGAAAAGCCACCTGCACTCACAAGAAGATACTCCATCTCCCAGCAGCTCTGAAAGCCAAACCAAGACCAAAAAAAGCCTGCTGTGTCAAACTCACTCTTGAAGGACCTAGCCCCTCCAGACCAAACGCCGCTCTCTCTGGCAGCAGCCATCCAGCACTCACTGCCCCCTGACCTGCGGCACCATTTACTCCATCATGATATTTTTGGTGAAAAAAATCCCTTCTCGACTAAGGTAGACTTCCTCAGCAGAAGGAAGCTTCTTTGTTTGTGCAACAGTCTTATTTACAGTAAAAACTTTCCCCGTTGTGCATTCTGCATTCTCAGCTCTTATTTTATCTTCTGTCTTCTCTCCTCCCTGATATAAAAATACATATGTATTTTTTTAATAGGAAGGGGAAAGTCATTTCAACACATCAAACCTCAGAAAGCACTAAATGCCTTGCCACCACAAAGCAATCCATGGTGACAAAGGCTCTTTATCATGATCCACCTCTTCTCTCAGTGCAAATTTTCTGACTTTCTTTTCCTAAATTAATGCAATAAAAACAAATTATTAAGAATTAATAGGTACCCCTTAGACCACGATGAAAGCAGTGTAATGCTTCAGACTGGAAAAAAAAAAAAAAAACCTCAAGCTGTTAACTGAACATAAGACAAGTTTTTACCTAAAGTCCCAGCTTCTCAAAACACACTGAAATTCCCCTCCCCTTTCATTATCTGTTTCTTATTAGACAAAGCATCAAAGTCATTAAAGTGTAACACCTTCCTTTTAGTACTTAAAAGATTCACGTTAAGGAAAATAGAACTTTTAGAAGCATAAAATATTATTTGAACGTCTCCTAAAAGGCAGGTTTTATTCTTGGTTTGCTTTTTGTTTTGCATGTATTTGCAAAAAACACTCTACTGATTTTGGATTTGTGTAGAGTGAGTTTCATGCATTTATTTAAGCGAACGTCAGTGATGTTACTGTTACTGTTGCATTTTAAGAGCAAAACCAGAAAAGGCTTATACTAGTTATGCTACACATTGATTTAATAGTAATAACCAGAAAACCTAGCAAAACCTTCCACAGCACAACCACAACTTAGTTCTTAGTTCAGTTCATGTCCCCATCTGCCCTCATTTGTTCTTTTAACTTCATCATGGCTGTTCTTTGGGAGAAAAATATCGATATTTAACCGCCAGTTAGTTGTATTAATACAGATTATGCTGTATACATTAATACAGACCATTTCAAAGTCTGATGTCATTAAAACAGACCTCAAGATTCAAACTACCATTTTGCACCCTTGCAGTGTAAACAAAGCAGATGCCTGTTCAGCTACGATTTACATAATACACCCATCAAGGGGGGAGGGAGATGGAGTCTGGCAATTCTTCATATTTCAGCGGTATAAAAATAGAAAACATAAAATACCTGTACACAATTTAACACCAAAAAAAAGAGAACTTCCCAACAGTTCCTATCACAACAACACTGAGGCACTTGCTCAGGCTTGCTGTGCGCAGGGACTACACCTACATGTGTGCGGCTGAGTACTCTCAAGCTGGATAACGACTATTATAAGACTAGTCAGAGGAAAAGAACCGTCTCCAATGTACACAAACTTAAGATAATTCACAATTATATCTCCACATAAGCAATATGACTCACAGTCAGTTTAAGAAATCTCACTCTGCTGAATAATACAAACAGCTTCATTGTTAGTTATGATGTAATGAAATCAACTAGTCAACAGTGACAATACTATTTAAACCTCTCTCACTTGCAGCCTAGGTTACAGCATTTGCAAGTAAAAAAACCTATTTTCTGCTGCTTTTATTCCCTGTTGTGACAACTATTTTACTTCTTAAGAACCTTTAAATGACCTTTTAACTTACACCAATACAAAATATCTAAACCATGAATTTCTCACCTGCAAGTCAAGCTGCATGGTCGTTCTCACAGCTCTCTTACAAAGAGGGTAAGCAAAAGGTCGCCTTGAGCAGTAGGCAGTGGCTTGAATTTTGTTACCAAGTAATGAGCCTGCCACAGAAATAATGACCACATGGCAGCAGCCTGCTGGATGTAAATCCCTTTACTGCTTAAAACCAGATTTTGGATCAATATAACAACAACAACCCCCAAAACTATCTTAGAAGAGTAGCAAGAATAAAAAGCATCCCTGCTGGTCTCACTAACTATGCAAATTAGGACTAAATTGAGCAAGTGTAAAAAAAAAGAATATGAAAAAGAACACTTACCTCTGCGCACTCATCCACTAGCATTAAATACCTCACCACTCAAATGGTGAAAGCTTTCTAAAGACAGCCCAATACTTGCAAGCAGCAAAATAAACACTGTGTTTTGTGAGTGGCCCCCCACCCCTCCCTCTCCAGCCCTGCTCACCCTTTTCTCCCCTAAGGCTTCAGTTCTTGGTTAACATCTCTTCAGCTGAAAATAATTGCCTGCCTCCAAAAGGCAACTAGGACAGTGTCACTCCTTAATCAGTAGGACAGCTGAGCGATACGAGGCATTTCCACCTCCTCCCTGGAGTAATTGCAATGTCTCCACCAGGCAGTACTGCAACATCAAGACCTAAAATCACTTTAAACGTGGTGCTCTCCTCTAATGAGAGCCATAATGCAGTAAGGTCCCCCCTGAAAACCCACTTCACACTATTACACCAGCTGCCTATTAGGACCTAGCCTATCAATACAGCTACCATCAAGGATCAATCAGTGTAGCCTACATAACAAACCTCAGAGAAAATCCATTTGCAGAAATGAACTCACAACACTTTTGATATACCTAGATACGTTTTTGTAAGCAATAATCAACAGTGTTATCTTTAACTTTTTGTCACAATATGAATATTATAGGAAGCAGCAGTGGATCTGCAAGTTCTCATGGCCTGGCAGGGAAAGGATACCAGTAAAATTACACTAGATTTATGAAAACAGGATGAATTTATCTCTCTGCAGAAATACCTAAGAAAATAAAACTAGATATCTATTTCACAATAAATTGCAGAGAAGGAGAGAAAAAAAAACCCACACTCATGGGGCTTTACTAGTACACTTGTAGTGGGTAGACCAAGAAGCAAACATGTAAATCAGAATAATACAAATTTCAGAGTTCATCAGATCAGCAATGCACGCTGTGGTTTCGTTCCACAAGGAAACACGGGCATCTGGAAATTGCATGGGTGTGTTTCACCAAAACAAGTCATAAGTCACTTTCTCTTCCCCGTATCACAAATTTACTTGAAAAAGAAAACCCAGTCATGACCCTAACTATGTTTTCTTTAAGGACAACTAGATACAGTTTCTTTCCATCCATTTTTCATCCAATTTTCCATCCTTCCCAACTCTGCTCCCTCGTTAGTCATCTGAGCCACAGCCCAAACCTGTGACAGGCACTCTTATTCCCTGCCTCAGACACGTTTCATTTTGCAGTTTATTCAATGAACTAACCTTTACTGCTCCCTTTTTCTCCTCTATGTGTTTGAGATGCACATTTTCAGCAGAACTTGCAGGAAATAATTTTTGGATACAACAGCCAAAGGCATAGCTCAGTGACTAAATGTAGCAGACCACACAAATTATCTTTAACCCACTGTTTCAAATACTGCTTCTCCTTGTTCCATGAAGCTCAACTTATTTTTTTTCAAACTATACTGTAAGCTTCCCAGGGAAAGAACCATATCCCACATATGTTTATACCATAAACTCTCAACACACCAAAGCTCTGTTTGAGACCCTCAAATGCCACCAGAATACAACAGCCATAGTACCATAAAACCATTAGTTACACCTGAGTCCAGCAGCTTCAGATTTTTACAGGAAATGAAAATCCTAACTGAGAGTGACAAACACTGTCCTTTTGCAGCCCTACAAGTCCCTCCTCTCCACACAAAGGGAATTACCTGATTTGGTTATTTTAGACAGCCTTTGATTGTTAGGATAAAAGTTTCAGAAGTCTTCACATCCTCCTCCATAACCTCTCAATGATTCAGTTCAATTAGCTTGTTTTCCTTTCTCCTCCCTGAACTTTTTAAAAAGATCACATTTTCATCAACTGTAAAACACTCAACTGCCTTTGGTCTACCCCACATCACAGCCACACAGAAACCTTTAAACCTCTTCAAACAAACTTTGAAAAGCAACTGTAATTAGATATTAGAAGTAAAGCAAGAACTTCTGAAAATGGAGAAAGTAATTTTTGCTATGAGACATCTGAAATAAGGAGTGCTTTGCATCTTTAAAATTATCACAGGCTTGTGAAGAAACTAAAAAATTGAAACAACATGACAGCAATGTAAGTAGATGCAAAAAACTTGGTTACAAGTTGGTTTTGCTGAGTCCTTAAAATATACAAGTTGAGAAGCAAATAAACTGTATTATTTCATTAGAGAGCTGAGACAGGAGAGGGGAAGTACTACGGAAAAGCCCACATTTTTAACAGTTTCCTGTTCCACTAGAACAATTCCTTGGTTCAATGTATTGCTTTAGAATGCACATCTATATGGCTCTTCTGTACAAGGATAGCAACACATATTAAAGCTCACAAACTTTCAACTCCACAGATGGCCACAGCAAGAAGTGTAAAGCTTGAGTACTGATCGTCACTGCTATGACAGTTTATTCCCCTTTACATAGAATCATAGCGTCATAGAACAGTCCAGGTTGGAAGGGACCTCAAAAGATCATCTGGTCCAACCTTTTGTGGGAACGGGACTGTAGATGAGATTACCTAGCACCCTGTCCAACCGCATCTTGAAAATCTTCAGTGATGGGGAGACTCCACCATGTCCCTGGGGAAGTCGTTCCAGTGATTGATTGTTCTCACTGGAGAAAAGTTTCTTATATCGACAACAAACCCTTGCTGCTGCAAGCTGTTGAACATCATGGGGCCCAATATTGATCACTGAGGGGCCCAACTTGTGACAGGCTGCCAGTCTCAGTAAAACATGTTTCTGAGCTAGGCTACTACTCATGTCTTTCAGAGATGTAAAAGCCAGAGTAGCCTCTGGACCAGATTGTTCCATGCTCCTGCCAAAAAGCTTAACAAGGGGTTACAGGCAATGTCCAGAAGCACTCCACAACAGCTGCAGTCAACACTAGGCTGCTTCAGTGAACTCCAGCTTGCACGTGCTACAAAGCCCATCTTGAAACAAGCAGGAGTGCTTTCCTCCACTGCTGTGAGCAGCCTACTGGCTTACAGCTGGGCTAACAAGATAGAACCTCTGCTGAATTCCACATTTTGCTGTGCATTTTATTAAAGCTAACAGCTTTCACCCTCCTACTCACTCCCTCTGCCACAAACTCAAGCACTGAAAGCAATATAATACCAGCTTTTGAAAGACTGTTGCACAAATTTTACCTATCATAACAAAGCTCCAGAAAAGACAATCATTACACTGCTGGTGCTGCACTAAATGTCACATGCCCTGCCTCTTATTCTACATGCTTAACCTTCTGGCACACAACCCACAGTTCCTTCAGCTTATAAGTCTGGAAAATCTCTGTCAACGTGGCTAGCTGTAGCACATCATTTGCAACAAGAACAGACAGCTCTGTGTACACTGTTGTACATGATAGCATTAGGAATTTTAGGCAGCCAAAAAGCAAACTTTACATACAATTCTTCTTTGTCCTAGGTGCGAAAAGTGCTACACATATGACCTGATTTACATTAACTACATACACTAGTCACTAGAAATTAACTTTGCTCTACCCATGTAAATATCCAAAGAATTTGACAACAAAACTTAAATTAAAACAATTTATAAGCAGTTTGATATTAAAATTTAGACTGAAGTGGTCTTAATGAAACCTGAATTTTTAATGAAACCTGAATTTTAAGTCCTATGGAATACACTTATCTTTAAAAGCAAAGTATCAATTCTGGTTTTTGTCAAAGCTTCTGAAGTAAAGAAAATAAAGCATCAATATGTCAGCTACAGCTTTTCTCTTCGAGTGAAAAGAAAGAATCATTTTATGAAACTTCTGGACTTCACACTCCAATACAGGCAGTATCCACCTGACATTGTTCTAGCTCATAACATTACAAATAGTTTCATCAATACATTTTCAAAAAAAGGCTTTCTGAAATACACACAGTGGCTCAAAACTATTTTTCCTCTTTGTATGCTAAAATTGATGGACATCATTATCATCAGTATCTCAGCAGTAAACCTTTTTTTCTTCCTTTCTATAAGCAAGATTCCTGTAAGAATCTTAATATATGTCAGTATTATTAAGTATGACCTATAAAATGCCTATGGTTTTACTGTCAATATTTGAAAATTTTAACCCTAGCCAAATTTTCTGTCTGTGAGGAGAAGAAATATTCACAGGTGGCAATGTGTAAAGAAAAAAATAACAACATATTGGCTGGATAACTAAAAATATATCTCAGTAATAATACCACATCTACAATTTTAAAGTGTATAAAGTCTTAAAAAATCCAGGCTTGAACATCTTAAGCTCATGTAATCACAAAGGACTTTCAGCACCACAAGAAGAGTTTTAAAAAATGTCTACTGACATGATTTGATTACTTTTGAAGAACTTTTGAAGTAACAGCAGCAATCACAACTCCTAATGGACATCTAAACAAATGTTTCTAAATACCTACTGGCTGTAATAACAGTACTGGGTTAAAAATCCACACTTTTAATTAAGATACTTTCAGAAGCCAGCATAAAACCATGCAAATTCTGAACAAAGGCTACATTATCTCCTGTGTATGTATTTATTCCAGCTGAGATTTGTGCAGGCAGACACTTCAAGATCTACATGAACTGATCACTTGGACTCCCCAAACATCATGGTCTGAATACACAAGCACAGAGCTGCTGCAGCACCCTTCTAGCTGGAGGTACATGGTCAGATGATCAGGGTCTGTCCTATATTTTATATACACACCTTCAAACTCCAGCATGTGCTTTCAAGATCCTTAATTTTCTCCACCTCTATGCATCTCTATGTGCCTTTTAGGATGTTTCAAGTAGTATTATTTATCCGGATTTTGCCATGAAACAGGACCTACCTCCTGTGAACAGAGGACAAACCTCCTAAACAAGTTTTTGGGACCCTGAAAGGGGAATTAAAATCTTAGTTGCAAAAGATGCAGAAGCAAGCTACCAAATTAGGTTTTCTTTCTTCAAGCATTGATCCAATGCACTGTCTGGACCATATGACAGGCATGGGAGCAGTCTCCCTTCCCATCAGAGGAGCTGATGAAAATTTCATGGTGTTTAATGACTAGAATAAAATCACTTTAGGAAGGGTAACTGTGATTTCTGTGTTTCACTGACAGCATTTTTCCACCTGAAGGCAAATGACAGCCCTCTTCATGGGTGTCACTGGACACACTTGCATAAGATCTTGTATTCAAGTGGTAAGGCAACTTGATCCAGTAGCTGTTTCAGCCTTAAAATGCAGTTGTTTAACTCTGGATAAAAACAAAAGTTGTCAAAATAACACCTCATACCTCATCAATCAAAAAGGTGCTCAATCAAAAACATCCTTACTTTTAACTACCTGAAAGCATACTAATTGAGAGACCTCTCTCTGGACCTGACTAGAGCTAAGATCTTCTCTCAGACAGACATATACACACTCTTCAAGATAAAAACCAAAGTGGCTTGCTGATGGCAAAACACCACCACTACTAACTCCAGAGATTTCATTCTCATACACGCACCTTCTGCATTAAAATTGTGGTGCACATTTTTCAGTTAACTTACAAAGCTTTCAGAGCTTTCTTTCCTTTCTAGCCTGCTAATGGGTCAAATTAAGTTCTTATATCCTACCATATCAAACAACCATTCTTTTTCAAAACACTAATTAGTTTGTTTTGTGAGTAGACTTCTACCAGCAAACAAGACCAGCTTCATGGCTGACCTGTCACCAGCACTGGCCATTAGCTGAGTCCACAAATGCCCTCAGAGGGTTTGAGTCTGCCATCCTGCTACACAGCTCCTCCACAAACCCACACCTTTGTGGATGTTGTCATCCAAGGGACCAGTGTCCCCCAGTAAACGTCCTAATGCCTGCAAAAATATTAAACTCCTTCTTGCAACATGGCAGCAGTAAGCAGACTCCTCTCATTACAAAGCTCCACTCCCCATACAACTCCAGAACAGAAACAATATAGATTAATCAAGAACTTTTTTAAAAATGCCATTTGAGCTGTAGAATGGCTGATGATATGTTAAAAATCATTAAGAATGGGTAGTTGTTTTAGAGATAGGAAGGAAAAAGTAGAGTAAGGAACTTGGGGGAAAAGCAGAGTAAAGAACTCGGACAAGAACAAAAGAAGATTAAAATAAAAAAATCAAAACACACTGAAGTACAGCATCTTCCAAGTTAGTAGAACAAAAAAACACAGTTCTGAGTTCTCTTAACATTAGTAACACCTGTGCATGCACAATCCTTATAAACGAGTCAACTCATTCCATGTTACAAAACATGCACTGGATCCATACATTTCAATATACTTGTCACAGTTTAGCCCCACTTGGCCAAATTTCAGTAGTTAATTAAAACCATGCAGTTGAGCCTCCAAAATCCCTTTCCACACACACACCCCACAGGGAAAGGGGAGAAGGAAATGAGAGGAAATAGTCTTACGGATTAAAAACTAAAACTACAGCTTTAATGAAATTATAACAATAATAATAATGCAAATGACTAGAAAGTAACAAAACACATACAAATACGTGAGATCTCACCCCCAGCCCACCTCAGGATGACTATATGTCACCACAAATGCTGCAGAGCAGACACAAGGGAATGGTTCCACAGCTAGGAGCGAGCTGGGCTCAGGAACTGTATTCAGAACACACAGATCTGGGATCAGGAACAACCAGACAGATGAGGTCATCACTGGATGCTGGCAATCACAGAAGAGAATGAGTCCCTTATCGTGGTCTCTCAATCTTATCCTGAGTACGACGCATATGGGATAGTATCCTCTGTTGGTCATGTTAGGGCCACACACCCTATCCACCTCTCCTTGCAGGTGCGGCTCATTTTCTGCCAGCTTGAGAACTGCCTCCATTAAGTATAAGCACTGGCCTTTTTGCATGCCAACGCTCTGTGTTATTCCTTTTAGAGAACAACACTGTCTAAAAAACGTGCAGTTAACTTTCAGAAAAATGAAGTTACTTACAGCAACTCAGTCACAAAACTGACTCTAACTTAGCTCAAACCACAACAATTCTACCTAGTAGCATACAAAATGCAACACAAAAGGAGGTAATAGCAAGCTGTCTATACCAGTACTTGCATATTTCAACACAGAGGACACCTTGGGCTGTTTCCTGAGACTGCAGGGACAGCTTGCTCTCCCCACTAGCATAAGGGTTTTGTATATCAGCCACTATGCTGCTTAAGCGACTAAAATTTAAGGTATACCTCATGTTTTTCTTCTTAAAAAATAAAGTTTTATTCTACACAGAATTTGTTATTTCCCTCAAACCTTTTATCAGAGACAAATCTACTTGCATAATAGACATCAAGTATAATTTTGATGCAAAACACACTAATGTGAATAAATAGCAACTGAATTGGTGGCGTAATGTCAGCACAGCTATGATCAAAGTCAGCGGGCCATCTCCAGAACATCACATTTACCCTGAAATGTCATCTCAAAGTCTACCAAATGGGCAAGGGACAGCTGTATCCCTTAAAAACTCCACACTCCAAGGAATGTAAATAAGGGATATTGTTAAAACGAAAGATCTAGTTAAAGCTTTACATGTGTAATGTTTAAAAGGGTTTCCCTTCATTTTTGTATCTTTAATCAAAGGTTATAAATGTTTAAGTGAAGGCAGTTGCCATGGAAATATGCAGCCAAACATCTCTCTGTGGGAACCTCAAAGCTCCCTTCACTACTGAGTGCCACATAATGACAGGATCGCATTAACACCTTTGACTCCCAAAGCCCATTTATTGCATAGAAATTAGCACAGCTGACTCCATTCACCTTTCACAAACATTAACTACTCCTGCTCAAGTGATTTTCTGCTGCACTCAGCCCCTCCCCGGACATTCTCCCAGACCTATCTTGCCACCATCCTTCATGTAGCGCCAAATTGATCTTCAATGTGTACAACTTTCTTGGCAAACACTAAGCAGAAGACAGAGTGCAAAGGTCATCAAATGCATCACCTGATCAAAAACATAATTTCATTATCTATTGAAAAATTGCTTTTTCCAAAGCAACTGACATAATAAACCTGCATCCTATTCCAGATTATGAAGGTATAGCTATGAAGAAAACACAGGCAGCCACAACAATGCGAATGGAACACTCAAAAGCCAACAATTAAATTAGCAAAGAGAAGATAGGCTCTGAATAATGGTCACTTTTTCCTCCTGATGGCTGTCAGTACTAAGGCAGGAAAAAGAAGTTCTTAAAAACCTCAGTGGAATTCCTGAATATAAGCATGTACCATTTGATGCACTCTTAGCAAGTTTGCAGACGACACTAAGCTGGGTGGAAGCGTGGACCTGCTGGAGGGTCGGGAGGGTCTGCAAAGGGACCTGAACAGGCTGGACTGCTGGGCTGAGTCCAATGGCATGAGGTTTAACAAGGCCAGATGCCGGGTCCTGCACTTGGGGCACAACAACCCTATGCTGTGCTACGGACTGGGAGAAGCCTGGCTGGAAAGCTGCCTGGAGGAGAAGGACCAGGGGGTGCTGGTTGACAGCCAACTGAACATGAGCCAGCAGTGTGCCCAGGTGGCCAAGAAGGCCAATGGCATCTTGGCTTGTATTAGAAACGGTGTGACCAGCAGGTCCAGGGAGGTTATTCTCCCCCTGTACTCGGCACTGGTGAGACCGCACCTCGAGTACTGTGTTCAGTTCTGGGCCCCTCACCACAAGAAGGATGTTGAGGCTCTGGAGCGAGTCCAGAGAAGAGCAACAAAGCTGGTGAAGGGGCTGGAGAACAGGCCTTATGAGGAGCGACTGAGAGAGCTGGGGTTGTTCAGCCTGGAGAAGAGGAGGCTGAGGGGAGACCTCATTGCTCTCTGTAACTGGCTGAAAGGAGATTGAGGGGAGGAGGGTGCTGGACTCTTCTCCCACGTGACAGGGGACAAGACAGGACAAGAGGGAATGGCCACAAGCTCCACCAGGGGAGATTTAGGCTGGACATTAGGAAAAAATTTTTCACAGAAAGGGTCATTGGGCACTGGCACAGGCTGCCCAGGGAGGTGGTTGATTCACCTTCCCTGGAGGTGTTTAAGGCATGAGAGGACGAGGGGCATGGTTTAGTGTTTGATAGGAATGGTTGGACTCAATGATCCAGTGGGTCTCTTCCAAATGGTGATTCTGTGATTCTGTAATTTATGCACATATGAGGCTCATTCTAGAGCAGATGTAAGCAAAGCCTTTTTTTTTAAAAAAAAAAAGAAAAAAATCTATGTCAAATAGGCAAATTCAACCACTGGAGGATGTCTCCACATCCAAAACTTAAATCCTGTGCACAAATACTAATTTTAGCTTTAAAACATACACCCTTAATTTACACAGCCTTACCTGTTTGTATAAAGTAGATATTTATGTTACATACCTTCAAACACCACAGTAATAAATCCCATAGACATACAAGAGATTCAAGATGCATTTAAGAGTTATTTATTTGCACTTCTGAAGACAACATCTCAGTTGTATCTACTCTCGTTGAAAATAGCTAGACAAATATTTTAAACAATTAATATACTGTATCCATATGTGTTTGGGGTTTATTTATTTAATTAATTCTTTGAGGAGATAGAATTGCAAATGGAAGAAAGCTCTTAAGCCTACGAAAACGTGCATCTTACCATATAATCCTTCATAACTAAATCTTTTGCAAATGAAGTGAAACAAAACATCCATTATAGGCCTTCTTTACCTAACAGATAATCAGAATAAACTTTCAAGGCAGTTTATTAATTTCCCTGGCACTTGAGAGTAAGAAGGTAGTCGGACGCAACTGAATGATAAACTTATTTCAATAAGGCAAAGCATCCAAACATACAAATGCAGCTTTTGAACAGCCAAAGTATCAATATGAAAAAGACAGCCATTCTCTCACCTAAGCAAGACTAGATTTTAAACAGGTAACAAAAAATATAATTCTCACTCCTGAACAAAAGAGAGATATGTTTGCATATTTTGTCTGGGTTTTTGGGGCTGTCGGGGGGGCTTTTTAGTTCTATCAAAGGTATTTATTCTCTTTGTACAGTTCTGATGAACAACCACTTTTCTGACAAATGGACCCTTAGGACCCATCTGCAGCTAAGTGTGGAAAGGAGAGGGGGTGGTACTCTGTGTGCACATACATATGCATCTCTAGCAAATCCTTAGTAATTATGCAATTGCATATTTTGAGTGAATTGAGTGAAAAAAGGAATGCATAATTTCTTGCCTCTGGTCCTTTTACACAACTTTTGTTAAAAGAAATGACAGAAATACTGAGCTTTGAGCATAACATTGCTCCAGCAGACTCCTATATGCAAAACAACAAATTAAAGCATTACTGCCCTGTAACTACAGCACCTTTTTTTTTTAATTGTTGTTGCTTTTTGAGACATCAGGACTGTATGCTTGTGCAAGCCCCTCTTCCTACAGGTAACTGCTGCAAATATATCCCCCACTTGAGCTATGCTCGATGCACACAAACCTGTCAACAACGTCAGGGCCCTAACTGCTAACTTCTGCGTGCAGAATACTCCTCTTTGTAAACTCTGCAGATCATTCTTATTATTCAAATTAAACACAGATTTACACACAGCCCACACTTCAATGTCTAGTAGAATTATAAAGCCTACCAAGAACATCCAAGACTGGACTTAAGGGGAAGGATAATAAATATTTAATTAGACTAGGTTGAGAAAAAATATTGATTGTCCAAAAGGCTCTCTAGATTCCCATCCCTTTCCCAATGAAAGGTACAGATAGTCTCCTTCCACAAACCCTGCCCATCCTCCAGTGAGCAAGAAGAATCCCGTCTGGTTTCACTGAATAGCAAGTGTTCTGCTTGTGTTGACAACTGGGATTTTATACCTTAAATGCAGTTTAATAAATGCCTCCTGAGTGAATTCAAGCAGTACTGGATAAGGTAAAAGCACAGAGAAAGGTGTCTATAAATATTATTTAGATACTTGAAATTACTACAACTCCAGGGAACATTCCAGTGTTACACATGTGCACGTGACAGTCCCCAGCACCACAAGGCCTAACAGGCTTATTTCATCCTACTGTCATAAGTGACAACCTGCAAACTGGGAAGTTCCAATAATACATTTTAAAGAGAAATTACTAAATTTGCTGTGTCCTCACAGATTTGACCAACCTATTTTATGCTAAGCAGTGTAAGACAGCTAAAGTATTTCAGACTGGGGAGTTAAACTACAACGATCATAAGCAAAGTGCAACATCAACAATCTGATTTAAAACACAAATTCATAGTGCACTTTGTTTAAAAGTTTATATTGCTCCATTCTCCCCAAAACACATCACATTTATACTGAGAGAGAACTCAAATACAAATCAAAGAACTTTCAAGTCTTGATCTCTTCCCTACATCCTGCATTGTTTTTCCAGTAACAAACAATCATAACTTATCTTTGTCACTGAAAATGAGAACAAGGACATCCTTTAAAAAAAGGCTTCACTTTTCTATGCATCTCTTTGTATACACAATTTCAAAGTTTGTAAAGTATCATTTGTTTATGAAAAGAAAAAGAAAACCACAACAAGCACAACTGAGCATGTACATATAAAACTCAATCATCTGGGGCAAGAAGAATGCCTGCTTTATACTGGGAGAAGGAAGAAAACCCAGTAGAAACACAGTTTAAGCTTGCCCTTGAAAGCTACTCATGAACAAAGCGAGACTATAATCATGTTTCATGCATTTCCCTCCCTTCCCTCCCTTTCTCGCATTTGCAATGCACACAAATCTATCTGGACCTGGCAGGTTGTGTTTGAGCGTGGAAAACACCAGCCTCCCCAGTCTCACCTCGCTGCAGTCGTGTTACACCTGCTTTAGCTTCCAGACACCAGTTAGTCTCTATTGTGTACCAGCAAAGAGCTAAATGTTAAAGTTTCTACTCTCCCGCTTGTTTTCCAAGCAGGAATGCCTGTCATCATAAACTTTCCCCTGCCTTGCATACCCTCTTCTGTCTCCCAGCTCAGTTCAGTAATTAGGTGCACGAAGAACGTCAGGATTTCCCAGTCTGTAAATTCCTTACATTTCCTAGTCACTTTCATATCAGTGCTCAACCATCTGCACATCTGCTCAGTATGCACAGCCCTGCATGGAAACACACAAATCAAGCTCTTTGCAATGCACTACAACCTGTTCTCCTCAAGCCCATGCCACATCACAGCACCAAAAGCAATCTTTGGAGAGAAAGAGAACCTGCTTGTCCTTGCAACGAGGCCAACAGGTACTAATTTTGCAGCACAGTGTTCAATCCTCTTTGGTCTGCCTCATATATAGGGTAATTCTAATTTTTTAAGAGGATCAATGCAGAAAATGCCTGTGGATTATGAGTTCACTGCTGTACATGAACACAGAAAAAGCGACAGTAGAAGAGGAAGGAAAGACAGGAAATTGGGTATTATTTTTCTAGATTATCAACAAATTTGTTCTAAAATTGATATACAGGCCTCAATGAACTTTATTTATCGTCCTTAGAAATGTGTCTTATCTGCTTACATCTATAGTCCCAAGTTTTTATTAATTTGCCATCTGTCTTCTTTCCCCTGAGGCACTGTAAGGACATACCGTAGAAGTAAAGGCTGCTGTTTGGTCCTTTAAAATACTTATTTGTCAGAAATCTTAGACTCACCACACAACAAATAATACACCTGCCTCCTCAGTGAGGAAAAAAAAGCTGGTGGGCTTTTTCCCTCCTCTATCCCATCATAAAGAAAGCACTAACAGTACCGAAAGTCTTTTCTGAATGATTCGCGCCATTTTAAGAAACACGTTCACATACACAGAAGGCACAGCTTGGTGTGGTGGGAAGCAGAAGGGGACAGAATGGCTTCTGAATACACTAGGGCAGCAGCCGTGGAGCACAACATCCTTCTTCCTATAGGCACTAGCCTACCTCACAGTGAAGGGAGGCTGCAGCAGTAGCTCCAGAAAACTGAGCTGCCCTTTGTGTTCCTGGAACTTTACAGATACATAGAAGACAGGCCATAAAAGCTTTCTGGACAGAACTCAATTAAATGCAAGATCTCACTAATCCGGTTCTAGGTAGCAGGACCTGTAACTTCCCCACCCAAGAGGATGGCACATACTAGCTTGAATTAGCCTGAAAGAAGAGGTGTTACTTTCTGCTTTGTAACTGAACAGTTGCAGATATAGACAAAGTACCTTTCTTTCTTTCATCAACTCAACCAGGAAACAAAGCCCTCATATTGGAAGGAAAACATTTAAAACAGCTTCCACCCTGCTGGTACAGCTACATCAATGCACAGGTGAGTCAGCTCTCCAAATGGCATTCACAGCAGCATCCCTTTGGCCTTCAGAGGCTCATCTTCGTACATAAACAGCTTGCACCACACTGAAAAGCAACGCTGCAGCTACTTCACCATCCCAAAACAAACGACCCCAGCATAGCAGGTGGGACTTTCCTCATTCTTTTCCATATGTTTCCGCCTACGTACCTAAACACTAAAACACAGGATTACGAAAAGCCAGATGAAGAAGGTCATTTCTGTGATGATAAAGCAGCCATTTGGACAGTAGGAGGGGGAAAGCTTCAGAGAAATAAAAAACAAACCAGCCAAAGGCACTTCCCAGCTCCTTGTTTATTATACAGCCTCCCTAAGTGGAAGCAATGTCTTCAGCTAACCAACACAGCATGCAGCAGCTGAATATTAGGCACAAAAAAGAACACCTCAGAACTGCTTAATATTACCACAATAATGAAAATCCAAATTCCCATTTTAAACTTCCAACACAGTAATTCACATATACGTGTCAGAAAAGGAATGTTTGAAGGACAACTCAGGGAAGTTTATGACCTGCCTTGCTTCTTTTTGTTGTCACCTTTGAGTCTCCCTCCTTACTATCACATGCTAGCTGGAATATATTACTATTACATGCTCTTTTCTAAAAGTAAAACATTGTGAAAAATTCCCTCAGTCATGTCCATGAGTAATTAAACCTTAACCTACTGCAAAGCATAGTAAATCACTCATAAATAACACTTTCATGGTCATGCACCTTCAGTAACTACTTTTCAATCGCTTTAAACTTTAGAATAAACTGAATATTTACAAGATCAAACATGTAGAAGTACTGAAGGCTTATGAGAAATGTTAGTCAACCTTGGCAACCCTTCGCTGTCACTACCCATTTCAAGTTACCTTTGCACAGCAAAAACTGGGATAATTAACTTCATCCCTGAAAAGTCAGAGGAAATATTTCCTTATGATTTACGAAATCCCTATTGTAACAAGCGTGACTCGAGATTCCACTTTCCTGGAGAAAAGAAAAATTAAAACAAAACATTCGAGGAGTTCAGAGATAACAAAAAAATCTTGGAGCATTTCTATCATAGTTAATTCCACAATTCCACTGATCTAAAGAAGAGTTCCACTTCGGAAAGATATCCTTAAAACTAGAGTAAGGCACAACCATCTACCAATTTACCCAACACCTTGTGCAACCTAGGCGGCACATGCAAGTTTTAGATCCAATGCTAGCAGCCCAGATCAAGAATTTATCTTGGCATTACTAACAGAGACCTCCACTTACTTTACTGTATGAAAACACCTAAGACAACATATCTGAATATCAAAATTCAAATTTTCAATTTCAATACGCACCCCCTAAGACAGCTGGGAGAAAGCACAGCAGCGTGAAGCAGTGAGCCTGTGCAGTCTCTAGAGCCAGCCAAGTGACCCTGCACAGATTACAGATCCTCCTGAAAGGTCTCCAGCCCTTCCCCAGCGAGAGCTGCATGAAGCGGGTAACGGAGACTCAGATGCTCAAGGAGACAGGCCAACCAGGGAAGCTGAGGACATCCAAGCCATCTCTCCTTCTTGCAGGACCTCTAATTTAAGCGATACAAAGCTTTTGGCAGGGCACAGCTGTATCCATGAGAGCAGGGTAACAAAAGGTTATCAAGTGTTTAATGTAATAGCTGTTTGTATTGGGGGAGGAGAGGAGACTGAATCATAACACCAGCAAATACAGAGCAACACGATACACTGAATCAAAAATCCAGGCACACCTGCACTTACAATGTCCAGAAAAATCTATGAATCAGTCTTATAGTCTTGAAATAGATCCAATCACATCAAAGGCTTCATTCGCTCTGGAAGAAGACACCGCTCTTCCCAGAAGCTACAATGGCTTTTGTTTCTTTAAAACGTAAAAGAAAACAAAAAAACCCCAAACAACAGAACAGCTATAGACCTATTCTGACAGGTATGAATGCAAGCAGCTTTTGTCAGCAGACTCTGTAGCAATCCCTGATCATCGCAAAGTGTACACAGAGTAATTGCTTTTGGGGAAAGGCAAATTATTTCTTCCCTAGGCCAAGAAATCTGTCAATCCAGCTCCACACTTACAAATGCCTTCTTTTTATTCCATGTTGAACCTACACGGAGAAATCTATTTCCTTGCCACACATCTGCTTTCAGCAGAGAAGAGCCCCCAGCACCTCATTTCTGGTACCTGAAAGAATTACAAGCGGCCACCCGCACACAGTTCTGTGCAGACAGCACACTGCACTCAACCACTGCCCTCCGCAACAGGGAACATGGTACACACAGTGTTTCGCCCTACCCGACCTGCTCGGTACTCTCTTACAAAGGTCTTCTCTAACCCAGTTGGTAAGTGATACTCCCACTCCAGCACGGCCCCCGCATGCACCATCCACACAGGCAGCAGGACTAGGTGCACTTGTATAACTACCAAAGCTCGCACTCCTCCCAAGAAAAGTCATTTAACAGTTCTCTGACAAAACCTCCATATAGTTATCCACAAGGGTGTAATGAGATCAGTAGCTTTTTCTAACCCTGGTGACAATAAAGCAGCCAACAGCCTACACCTAATTGCTGTAGGAATTTTAACTTAGAAGAAAAAAAAAAAAACAACAAACAAACAAAAACACCAACACCAAAACCCACGAAACTTAACTACTAGTACGATTTCCGGAGCCTACGGGGAGACACTTGGGTGTCACAAGCTTGAAGGTGATTTCTCACATTTTTCAGCAGAAATACCTTCTTGCAAGAGATACGTGGTAACGCAGACAGGAGATACGAGGAAAGCAGGAAAACGTCTCAGCGTGAAACCAAAGCGCAGGCATGAAAAAGCCCCGTCCCCTTGCAGAGCCGCCGGGCTCCCCTGCGCAGCAGGACGACACAAGCCGCCGCTCCCCTCCCTGCTGATGGCAGTCACACAACAACAAAAAAAAAAAAGAGCCGCGACAACAAAGTTGCAATCGCTGCATTCACCCCCTCCCTCCCTCTCCCTTCCACACCGAGATGCTGCGTGGATCCGCACATGCGGAAAACGCCACCGACCGCCCCGCATCTCCGCGACGCGGTGGGGAAGACGCCCCCTTTGTAACCGGCAGGAACGAAACAGGGAACTCTCATGTCACTTTACCATCCCCCGCACACTCAGCAGCTCTGCGGAGACCCGGTTTAAAGTCTCCCGACGGCCGAAAAAAATGAAAGCAGCATCTCACAGCTCCCCAAGGCACACGCCTTCCCGCAGCATCCCCGCCGCCCTCGGCAGCCGCCCTCCCGCGGAGCTCCCGCACGCACTCGCGGCAGCCTGGGACGGCGCTTCGGCGGCTCCCCGGTTCGGAAAACGCGCCCGACACGCACGCTCAGCGGCCCCCGGGCTGCCGGCGGGGTCCCGGCGCCGGGGACGCACCTGCGCCTCCGCAGCCGGCGGCGGGGGGAGGAAAAACTGCGCTTATCAACCTCCCGGCCCTCGCTCCTTTGCTTCTGCTCTCCGCCCGGCTGCGGCCGCCGGCGCCGCCCCGCGCCCTCTGCCCGGCCCCGCACAGCAGAGGCCCCGCACCGCGGCCCCCGCGCGCTCCCACCTGCGCGGCTCCGCGCCGCGACCCCGCGTCTGCCCGGGCCCCTCCTGCCCGCGGGGGCGGTGGCGGCGGGAGGAGGAGGAGCCGCTGCCCGTGTGTAACAAGTTTGGGCTGCCCCGCAGTATGGCGGCGGGGGGCGGGAGTGCGGCCCGCGGGGGCTGCTCCGCCCTCTTTGCAATAAACGCTGAGATTTCCCCCCTCTCCTCCTACCCTCCCTCCGTCCTCGGTCCCCGCCGGCTGCGGGGCCGTGGCACCGCGGGACGGCCGAGGCGGCTCCGCCCTGGAGACCGAGCGCTGCCAGGCTGGGAAGGGGACTGGGAGGCTTCTCTGCGAAGATGCGGTGCCCTCGCTGTGCAGCCGGGCTGCGCGGCGGCGGCCGCCTCGCACCTAGTGCCGCCTTGTCGCGTTCCCGTTCCCATTCTGCTCTTGCCCCTACCCTGTATCCATTCCCGTATACCTCACCCAGCTCCATTAGCGTTCCCGTGTTCCGTTACGGTTCCCCTGCTCCTGCCCCTGGTCAATTCCCATTGCCCTGCTTCTGCCCCTACCGAGCTCCCGCTCTCCTTCCCATTCGCATTCTCCTGCCCCTGCTCCATTCCCATTCCCCTACTCCACTCCCTTTCCCCTGCTTCTGCCCCTCCTCCACTCCCATTCTCCTTTCCATTCCCATTCTCCTGCCCCTGCTCCATTCCTATTCTCATGTCCATTCCCCCGGTCCATTCCCATTCTCCTACTCCGTTCCCATTTTCCTGCTGCTGCCCCTGCTCCGCTCCCATTCTCGTTACCATTCCCCTGCCTCTGCTCCACTCCTTTGTTCCCATTCCCATTTCCCTGCTCATGCCTTGTTCCATCTTGTTTCAGGTAGGATGGATCCACTTGCTGCAGACAGCAGCACAAACCACATCTGAGATGTAGCCTTGCGGCACCAGGGAAATACAAATGATTTATACTGAAAGTAAACGTTACCGGAACTGCTGTACCTCAAAGCGCAGGCCTGGTAGGTAGCTGCTTGGTAATATCAAAGGAGGAGCAGTCTGACATAAAAAAAGAAAATAGGTCAGATGCACAGGTCTCACCTGGGATGCTTGTGCTGAGTCACTGGTGAGTTACTGATTACTGATGTGTCCATGCATGCCTGGTGTGACTGTGCTGATGAGAGACATGAACCAACACATGGATGACTGGGGATTTTTTGTTGCGGTGAGCAGGTGATACTCAATGCTACTTGATTGCTGTAACTCAGTGAACAGGAGTCATTTAAGCAAGACTAAACAAAATATTTAGTTTATCAGATGTTGGCACTTGCAGTACTGGCTGGCACTCTAATTCCAGCATCACACAATATTTACATATTGTAACAATAACATGACAGTCAGTTGCTGTTATCTATAAGCCATCTTAGCCATAGCTGTGAAATACTGTCAAAATGAAATTATTGAGGAAATAGAGCCTCTTACCACCACAATGACAACCTCAGATGAAGGCAGGTTACATGCAAGGCAAGGCCTGGATGATATTTCGTAGAATCGTGGAATGGTTTGGGTTGAAAGGGGCCTTGAAGATCATCTGGTTCCAACCCTTCTGCCATGGGCAGGGATGTCTCCCACCAGATCAGGTAGCTCAAAGGCTCATCCAACCTAGCCTTGAACGCTTCCAGGGATGGAAGTTCCAGGAGGCGTGTCCCAGTGCCTCCCCACCCTCACAGTAAAAAAATTCTTCCTAATATGTAATACAAATTTCACCTCTTCCAGATTAAGCCCACTACCCTTTGTCCTACCACTGCAATCCCTGATCAAACCCCCCTTGCCATCTCTCCTGTAAGCCCCCTTTACGTACGTACTAGAAGGCTGCTACAAGGTCTCCTCAGAGCTTTGTCTTCTCTAGGCTGAGCAAGCCCAACTCTCCCAGCCTGTCCCCATAGCGGTGGGGCTCCAGCCCTCTGATCATCTCATGGCCCTCCTCAGGACTTGCTCCAGTAGATCCATGTCCTTCCTGTGCTGAGGACTTCATAGCTGGACACAGTATTCCATGTGAGATCTCACAAAAGCAGAATAGAGGGGCAGAATCACCTCCCTCAGCCTGCTGGTCACACTTGCTTCAATACATCCCAGGATATGGTTGGCTTTCTGGGAATTTGAATCTGCTGGGTTGGAAGCAGTGTATCAGCAGAGCCAGTGAGGTTCTGGAAAACACTGGGAAATCCACTTCCTCCCCTTACATTTTCAAAATGGTGATTTAACCTAGGCTAGCTTAATATTTGGCCACCAGTGTCCATCACATCATTAACATCAAATAGGACCCAGGGTCTGCTGGGAAGAGGTAGAACCAACTCTGATGATTTACCTGTGTCAGCCAACAGTGTGAAAAAGGATCAAATGCTGAACTTGTGCCAGAAAATCTCTAGTGCAAAAAGAGTAGCAGGATAAAAACTCCTTATCATATTTTATTAGGGGAATTGCTGTAATTTATACCAGCAGAAGAATAAGCTGCATCTCCTCTGGGAGTGGCTGCTAGTATTAATATACCAGCAAAAGCTTCCTAGCATAGACAAGGCTTTAAGCATCTCCTCAGGGATACAGTTATGAAATTATATTCCAAGAGAAGAAACAAAGGTTCTTTAAAAATCTCTTCTGTATTGCATAAATTCTAGGCTAGGGCAGTTTGTAGCAAGGATCTTGGAAATCACAAGAGTTTTGAGAGGTTTCCCCAGGGAGCCTACAGTCTGCACAAGCTTACCAAAAAACCCTAGTGGCACAAAGGCACCTGAGCAAAGGCTAGCACCAAGACAAGATTTCCGTTACTTTTGCTGTCTCTATCCAGCTTAGATTTTGTGACATTTAAGAACTACATTGTTTACTTTTATAGCATAGTTTCCAATCTCCATTCTCAGTAAAATCTGGGGAGTATTACAAACTGGAAGGTTTAGAGGTAAAACGAGGAATTGGTGTTTGGACCTTGCCAAATGCCAGATTCTCAGTCGCACGCAAGATTTTCTTTCAAGTAGAATATGTTATCAAATGAGACTTGGTGAGAAAAAGGAAATGCTGCGATAAAAAGCGTTGGGAACATATGTCAAGTAGCATAAATTGCCCCTCTGAAAATTCCTATCAGTTGCCATTATAAGTAACATCTTTCACAAGATCTAAAAACAAATGGCCTTCGAGGCATCATGGACACAAATTTAGGAGCTTCTCCAAATGCCTGTAATGGTAGCCTGGATTGTATGTGAACTAGTGAATTGGTGGTGTAGGGCTAAAGACACTGGTCCTCACAGTAATTATAACTGAACATGTTTTGCTAAAAGTTATTATAGTCTTTCAAATATTATATGCAATGAGATCACATAATGAGTAACTATTAATGCCTGTCTGTGACAAATCCATAATGGGTATTCCAAAGATATGCATGAAACATACTTTTAAGCACCTCCATTATAAACATACTAAAGTACAATCTTCAAAAGTACACACAATATATGCTGTGAAGCAATAATATGTAAAGACTGCCTCACTCATTGAGGGATGAATATACACATGGATATTTTAAGTCTAGGCAAGGCTTATCAAATCTATGTCAGGGGAAAAAAAAAAGGCACTTAATCACAAAAAAGTTAAAGAACTCTATAAATTACTGTGCTCTTAGACCTGAAGTCCTTAATTAAACTCAGGAAGAAATAAGCTGCAGGGAAGAAGATATCAGAGGAGAGCAAGGAATGAGAGGAAGACCAGAGCTGTCCCAGAAGCCAGGTCTGAGGCTGAGAGTAGATCACTCCAAGAGTGAGTGAGTGAACAGGTGGCAGATATTTAATAAGTCAGTGAAAAGGGCAGCGAACGTGCCTGGATGTTTGCGAAACAATTTGTACTGCAATGAATAGGTCAGCAGCACAGTACATCACAGAATGAATGGATGAAAGGATAAAAGAATAAACAGTTGAGTTGAATGAATGTAACTATGTGAAAAATTCTTAATGAAGTCGAAGTTTCTAGCTATATTATTTTATTGTTATATTGCTATGATGACATGACTTTTCAGATCATTTGTCACTGATATCAATGACTGCTAGAGGAAAACAACATGCATTTCTGGAAAAAAAAAACAAACCCTTTTCAACTAAAAATCTTGGGAAAAGAGCATAACAAAAATACAGATTTGAAGTACAGTTTACACTCATGACCACAAAAGCAGTTTTGGAAATCTTGATACAGAAAACTAAGCACACAAAAGGCATTTAAAAGCACTGTCCAGTAAATTCACCTTGATTAACATTATTAAACTACTAAAATTGGCATAGACCTGAAATTGTTTGCAGAGTAGGAAAACACCATTAACTCTTTATCCTAACTAGGAACATGATACGCAACAGCTCAAAGTGATTTGTGCAAAATTATGTAGTAAGTCAGTGGCAGAACCGCAGACAGATAAAACCTTGACCTTTTACTTCTCTATCTTCCCCATCAGGCAGAGAAAATGCACTGCCTTCACTTTTGCAATTACAGAGGCAATGAAACTAAATTACCGTAGTCAAGGGGCATTATCTACTAATCCTGCAAGGGTTTTTTTGGTCCAAACACTTCCTATGTCATTACGGATAACCATGGCAATTATGTAGAGGATATACTCCAAGACTAAAACTGTCCCTATATTTACCATGTGTCTCTTTGTATGTCTAAGACAGATGGAGAGGGAGCTAAGTAGATGCTGCACAGACATCTGAATTTATATTATGTAGTGCAGAGGAAGTGCATGGCTGCATGACATGGGAGAAAAGGGTCTCTTTCTCCTCTTTTGGTGGATCTAGTGGCCAAGAACCCCATCAAAGCCACAGAGAATATTTCTCTCCTCTTTATTCTTCTCCTCTTTATTCTTCTCCTCTTTATTCTTCTCCTCTTTATTCCTCTCCTCTCCTAGTTTTTGGGTTTTGTTTTTTTTGTTGTTTCCTAACTTGGAATAATAGATTCAGTAGAACTATATGGCAGATTACTACCTAACCAATGTAGTCCAATCTCCATTAATTCTCTCTGCAACGCCTGTTAAAAAGTTTGCTAAAAGGATGAGGGACGGTGTGAATTTCGAGAAGGATGGAAAAAGTGGTAGAGATTACTCTTATTCTGGTTCTGTCTAAGCATTCATATTTTACAATGAGGACTCACTAGCAAATTACTCTATTGACTCATAGACAAAACAGCAACAACTCAAACAAATATTTTGTTTTAATAGTTTCCACTTATCAGTGTACAAGCTTGGAGCCTAAAGTTCTTACTCAAACAGATAAGTCATTTGCATTGGTACATCATGAAGAAGGTAGCCACTGAAATGGTCTTTTCATAGGAAGATGGCATGGAAAGATGTAGGATCAACAGTCAATGAATGATAAATGAATGATAAAAGACACTTCATCCACTCTTCATAGTGGAAGAAGTGGGTGGGCTACTGGAGGAGGCACAACATGTTTATTAATGAGAAAAACAATAAAAAAGGTGTCAGCAGTGCCTGCATCAAGGGACAAGGTCAGTGAGGCAGTATTAATAATGTAGTAAATGAAGAATAATGAATCTAAAACTCAATATATTGCTCTTCATCATTTTTGAAAATGCAATTACATTTCCAGAAAGATAAAAGTTAGTAATTTTTTTTAAATTGAGTCATTGCAAACCACAAGAATTAATTTTGATTACATGTTTTTCGTACAAGTCAATTTTGAACTGTTGATGTGGGGTAACTGCACTAGTCATGAAGAAGTATGAAATCAGAGATGTAACAATGGTGTTCTGATGTTAATGCAGGAAAAGCAAACGTAGGGCTTGACAGTAATGGACCAAGTCATTTATAAACTTTATACTAAACTTACAGTCTTCATATGTGTACCTTTCATTTTTATTGCCTGCACTTTTTATTGCCATTACAGTACCTTATGACTTTTTATACTTTCCACGGTTGTTTTTGTAGACAAGTAACATCATATCACACTTCAGTTAAGAAATGGAATTATAAGGGATTTGTCTGATGAAAAACTTGATTGTAGAAGTTAACAGCCACAGTTCTATCCTTTATGTAGTGAGTGAAGTTTGCCTTTTTATCATTCATCTCACCGTCTTACTTCAAATTTTTTTTTCCCCATATGCCATTTTGCTCAGAGAGGATCACAAGACTGGTAAGATTCTTCGACTTATACCAATGGCTGTAACTTCAGCTGAATTTCTGAGCTAAAATCTGTAGACTATGAGTTTTGACCTTTATAAGAAAATAATACAAACATTAAAAATATGTATCTCATTGCTGCTGATCTTTTACGGGGCATCTGCCTCAATTACAGCACAGGTGAATTCTTATCAGCACTCGGGCCACAAACCTGTAAAATGAGGTCAGTAATGGAAACATACTGTGAATAAAAGGCAAAAGCATACTCCTGTCCTTGTGTGCTTTTTTTTTTTTAAGTGCTTTTTTGTGGTTGTTTTGGTTTTTCTTTTCTTTTTGTGCTGGCACCCCTTGTCCTTCTCACTCTAAAGGAATCCAAAAACCTGATGTAACTTGCTGCTTGAACTTAGTTGCCCTTATAACCACCCCTTTGCTGAAGCTAAACCATGTCATGATTCCCCGGTGTGGTGTTACAGGGTCATTTCTTTCCTTCCCTACAGTAAGGTTTTCCTTTCGATTGGCTGTCCCTACTAGGTTTCTGTTATTTCATATGGAGGACAAAAGCAAAGGATTTTATTGCCTCACTAATATAAATTAAATAAAAGGACACACTGTACAGGAAAGCATGGGATTTTCTAAGCTGACACAAGCAGTTCTCAACTAATAAAGCCTCCTTGGGAACAAAGCTCTCTGTTCCAGAAAATAACAAAAAGGCAAATAAAAGATAGGATGGAAGGGACCAAGGATAGTCTTTGACAAGAGACTTACAAAGATAGAAAAGATCACTTTAAATGTGCAGAAACTGGGAATATTTTACACCTTTTCTCTGCCTTGCATAACAATCTAAGTAAGTAGAAATGCACAATTTCAAAATTCACATCTATATCCCTCTGTCCCCATGAAAAGACAATAAATGTAAAGACTTCTGGTTACTGCATTTAGTGTGTGCTCTGGTGACTAAAATTCCTAGCAGTCTTCTGGGTAATACAGCGTGGTAGCTAATAGTAAAAGTAGAAGTCTGATGGTCACTCACATTTATATCTCATGATTTCATGACAGTGTGATGCGACTACATGACAAATTACATACTAGATGGACAGTATGTTCCCTTAGCACATTGCCATCCACCTATGATGTAGTAATTAATGCACCTGTGCTGAGCCTGACAGAACTGTCAGGTAAAATCTGTTAGCTCTGGTTTTGGTTCGAAGTTCTTCAAAGTGGTCTGTTACCCAAGCAGACCTTTCTTCCCTTTGCAGCTTTCTCCTGACATGTCTCATTTGCCAACTCTAACACCTATGAGGCTGTATGGCAGCATACATCAAGGAACATATCTGCCTAAAAATTTCCTTGGCTGAAAAATAAGTTCATTCCCAGATGGGGCAGTCCTGTTACCCGGTGTGCTGTAAAGCTGCCAGAGTGTTGTTGCCAGTATAAAGAAGAAAGCAGGAGGGAGCATAGGAGAGCTGTAGAGCACCTTTGGGCTTATTTGCTGGACAAAAGTGGAATTGCTGATTAAACCTCGTCTGAGGCACCCTGAGTCTTGAAACTCAATCAAGTGCTCTCAGCTATAGCTATCTTAGGATAGGACTAATCCAGAAGGAGGAATGCCATAATATTTACTCTTTTTTTTTTATTAATGTTTCAAATTTCTAATTATTTTAGGATAACAGATATAAGAAAAAAGCCAAGAAAAATGTCAACAAAGGAATCATGAAGGACACTATCATCTGGCAATCACTGTTGTTTGGTTTGGCTTTGGGAATGAAAATAGGTAAAGAAAGTCTAGCAGAAAGGAAGCATTTTTACAACAAAACAGCCAAGTTAAAAAAAAAGGGATATAGGAAAAAGATCTAAAGATCTGAGGAAAATGTTTAATAATATAATGACTCAGCTGGGCCTGCTATTTATGTTTCTCACATCTAAAATACATTTTTGCAGAGAGATAAAGAGAAAGATAAGGAATATTCTGTAATTAGGAGCAATTAAGAAAATTCACTCTCCAAGTTCCTAGGGTTTTGAAGTTGCTTTCAAAGTCTATTGTTTCTGGTTGTTGTATGTCTTCAGTGTTAGGGCAAGCCTGGAGTTTCCACCTTCTGGGATTCATTTCATGGTATGCCTAGGGGCAGACAGCACTTGTTATGGTCACTGGTAGTCTGCTTGCATTTTGTGTTTAGGTTTTTTTTTCTACCATGTACATTCGTTTATTGGAAAAAACTACATGGCCCTACAAAAAAAAAGGATAAGAAAATGCATAAATTATTGCTTTCCTTGCCCACTTTTCCTTTGACCTGCAGCTGAACAAATAGCTCAGTCAAAGATAATCTGAATGGATTTTAGGGATCGATATGATATCAGTCCCTTCAAGTCACTGTCATATTTTGCATAGACCCTCCTGCCTTCTTTCTGCACAAAATCTTATTTTGAGGCAAGATGTGTGCAGCGTTGGGTTTCCTGACTGGTGCTTACATGGTTCAGAGCCCAACCTCTTTTGTTTGTCTGTGAGTTAGTCACTTGGAAATCATTTTGTCCATAACGTTCAAGTCTGGTAGTATGACAGTATAAGATAGTATGAAATGATGAAAAGGCAAACAGCATTAGAAAGCTGCTCACAAATAAAAGAATAAGCCAAGACCAAATCCAAACACATTAAAGTACCTGTTGTTTTTTCAGGAATAACAGATACTTTAGCAAATATTAAGCAATGACTCTTCCATGGTCTAAATCCAAACAGCAGGCTTGGATTGACAGTTTGTGCAGTGGTAGGGTCTCAGGAAAAGAGTCCCAGTGATACAGTGAACTGAGAGGAGATGCCACATTATGTCAAACGCAATTCAATGGACTGGTAGCATAATGTTCACTTCTACCATATTTTCATTGAAGTTTCACGTGAACTAATTATTTAAGATGTAAAATGTGGGATAAACAACTGTGGAGTTTTAAGCCTGTTAATACTATGTCCTGGTTGGGGGGCATTATTATCTTTTCTTGTGTCCTTATTGTGTCTTGCTCAACTGTATACTGTTTTTAATGAAATAAGGCAAATAGTAGCAGTATGATATGAAGTCCCTGTCTGGGCTTTGTAATGCCACTTGCTGAACTTTTTGGAAGGGAACAACCTTCCTTTTCATAGTCTTCATGTATTAGCCTGGGCATCAATTTATGTAGAATGGTCTAATCTATTCCTAGCTCTCTGAGCTTCAATTACATTTTACTATGGGGCAGGATAAGGCAACCTGCTCTTGCTGTGCTGGGCCTCCTAGGTGTAAGAGAGACTCCTCTGCCCCTTGATGTCATCTCTCCTCTCTCCTTTTTTCAGGTTTTCAGGACATGATAGCCCCTCTCCTCTTTTCCCATAGTGTCAGCACTCCGCTCTGCACCTGAGAGAGCTGAACAAAATCCTCTTGTGATACTGAGGAACAGCCTCGGGGCAAATTGCTTCACCTCTGGCAAAAATTACAGATGTGGAAGACAACCTCTTCCTCCTGGGTGACCCTTCCCTTCTCAGAAGAGTTTGAGAAAATCTCAAAGGCCAACCTATTTCACCAAGGTTTGGCACAGAAAGAAACAACATGGGACAATGCCAGTATTTCAAAAGCTCATGTTTTCCCCCTAATTCTGCCAGTTGTTGCTCTGTCCTTTTAATTTAATAAAAAATCCTGGATATTTTCCAGCCACTTTTTGATGAACAGGTGCAGCAGGGACTTCAGCTGGGATTGGTCTTCTAATGGCTAACTAGAGATCTTCTTAGGGAAAAAGACAAACAGAATTTAAAAACATATAATAAAACCCTGAGAAATCAGAACAGATTTTTTTTGTCAACATAATTAACATTCCTGGTGTTTCAGATCAAGGAAATTAAATTAAGAAATCACACAAAAAGTTTTTCTTGAGTTCTGCAGTCAGGCCTGGTGAATGAGCTATAGCCAGTAGTGCGTGAAAACTTAAAGATAGGTTTGGAGTGCTGATTAATAATAATTCAAATCTGATTGAGCTCAGGTTCCTTAACATAACAACAAAAATGTTGCTGTCACCAGTGTAAGAGTAGTAAATCAACATCAACAGGAGAGCCAAAACAGGCTGCCTGCACCTTTTGCCCCCCTCATAACCCTTGTGCAAACTATGGGCCTCTACACTTACAACTCCCTACTGTCCTCAGACACACATTGGACCTCTATGGGATTTCTAAAATGACCAACCACAATACAGATACCCAGTAAATAAGCATGTTTGTTGTGCTTGTTTCATAATCTGAAGGGAGGTAAGACATGCTCTCAGGCTCACAAAACATCTAAATATATCCACCAACAAGAACAAATTCATAGTATGAATTAATTAGCAAGAAGTAAAAGCTAGGGGAGAGAAGTTAAAAACCAACCTGATTTTTCACTCTTTATTGTCTATTGCTCCTCCCTGTTCTAAGAACAGCTCAAAAGGAGTTGCAGAACTGTGATTTGCATTGCCTGGTCTTGTTTATACATGTTGTTAAACCACTCTCCGTGCTGGTTTAGTTACGCCCAGTACCGACACCCATGATAAATGCAGTATTTTACAAGGCAATTTAGTAAGTGCTGAGCCTCATATGCTAGGGCTTGTGCCATAGATAACAGAAAAGCTCATATTGCAGTTAGCTGCTCACTTCCCTCTTTCTGTTTGTAGATTTTAAGGGTTAAAAGGCTGATCATTCAGCTTCACCCTTTATATGACAGAGGTAAGCAAATTTCAGCTGGGGTTTCCTGCAGCTAGTACAAATGTTACATTACATGTTTTTTTTTCCTGGAGTACAGTGAAGGTAAACTTATTTGAAGACAGAGTAAAGATGGCAGGATGTGACTCTCTTCCAGGTTCAAAATGAACTACTGTGTTTTATGGTGTGAGAAGCTTGTCCAGCTGGTATTCAACGTGCATGTAATTGGTTCTCACAGTACTGCTTTGAAGGAGAGGCTGTCAAATTTTCATCATTATCTGTCCAGCACAATTCCCAGACATGAAAATTGCATATAAATGTATACAGATAGATATACATACCTACCATGCAAGACTACTCTTCATTTTACTCTCTTACTTTCAAAGAACCAGAAAGGATAAGAAATGCTTTACTGGCATCTATAGCCTTGTTAACAAATAAGGATTGCACAGAGTAAAATAATCCACCACAGAGCTCAAGGGAATCATGGTTTGATTGTTGTTTTTCCCTCCCCTCCCCCTCCCCAACTCTGCCATGGAGTCTGTAAGTCTGAAAACCCAATACACGTGGGAATCAAACAGATTTCCTACGTGCATGGTAATTTTGCAAGAGCTAGTCTAGGGGCAGTGCTACTGTAAGTGCTAACCTGTGGTTTTTCAGAATCCCAGTCACATGTGATCTGTTTAAACGGCAAGGTCATCAGCTAATGACCAATTGGTCACTTTTTTAAGGCATTTGAGAAAAGTGTAGCAACCCTTACAGCTTTTCGCATCCCTCCAATGCAGAACTACCATACTGCAAGCCAAAATGCTCTGTTGCTGAAGGTAGCGATAAGCTTAGGCAGCTTAGCCTAGTCAAAGTAATGAAATTACATTGCAGTTCATCTCATTGTGGTCAGTGCCCTCAGCCTCCATTTGGAGAATAATTTTCCTGAAAGCAACTGTTGCAAAGCTTGGTAATACCAGCTCTTGCCTCCTGCTAGGCTCTGTAGAAATAAACCTCCTTATTTTCCTTTTCCATTAAGTAAAGTATCTCACAAAGACCAAATGTCAATGCTTTAATGCTACTAGAAAGAAAGAACAATAAGTTTGGCTCTAACCTCACAGACAAAAATGCCAGTAAGACTTGAGAGTGCAGAATAAAAAGGAAAAAGCACTCATAATTCTTTAGGCATTAAGCTGTCATAGGTCTTTGGTCACTCTTGAACCCAGACAAAACCACATCTTCCCCAATGGAAATATTATCACTCTCAGTAGCTATTCTGTTGCTAGCCTCCTGGCACGCAAAATACTGTGAATTCCTCATGGAGGAGAAACGTCCTTGAATATTAACATGTATGAGGCAAAAGTGTGTTCTGTGATGATCCAAACTTGAGGCAGCTCTGCTCCTGGGTTTCTTCTCTGAAATCAGCCATCTATTCCTAGTCTGTCCCCATGCACCATACTCTCTCCTAGATGTGGTGTCTGGGTTTTTTTTCAGGTTTTGGGTTTTCTGTATCTGGGGTGTTTCCTCAGGTAGCTTGCAGCAAGGCTGCCTGAGTGGTCTTCCCTGCCAGTAGCAAGTGGTGGGCAGAAGAAGGAAATAGGAACATTTCCCTCATTATTGCTACCAAATGCTTCATGTCATGAAATGACAGCCCAAATAATTATACTTTTGTCAGCACTTCCCTTGATTTCATGGATTGGTGCAAGGAAGGCAGGCCATCCTACACAGATCAAGGGCTATGATGGCTAAGGAGTTAATTAGAGAGGTCTGAAGAAATTAGTACTTTCCCTGGCTTTTGTCAGACCTACTGCTGCTGTAGGGATGTGAATAGAACTGCACAGAGAAGGCCAGACGGTGAAGCTGGGTGAGAAATCAGTGCCCTGCCGATGATCTGGCATTCAAGGCTCAGAAAAGCTGCTCTCTCAGCATCTTCTTGGAAAGTCGAAGGCTGCTTCTGTGAGACTATGCTTCTCTGACAGTCCTCCTGCTTCCCCCTGCTCTCTCAGGTGTCCTGTTTAAGTATTCCTGGGTGCCTTTATCATGCTCTGCATGAGTGGCTTCTTATCAAATTCAATTCCAATCGTCCAGAAGTTGTTATTCATTGGTAATGCAGAAGAGTTCCACATGTGCTATAGCCTTGTAAATGGAATTGGTGCTGACAGCAGTAAATGCCATATAATATTCCTTTCCCAGGAAGCTGGTGTATTGCCCCAGTGCCAGTTTTCAGAAACTTTTTTATTTCTCAAGCGAAATATTATAATAGGAAGATGCAGATAGGGCTTAGAAATCAATGTCTGCTGATAACTATGCTCCTCCTTTGGGAACCTGTTGGTATGAATCAGCATGATGGTAAATTAGAGGAAATAATGTGTGATCAGGTTTTGTAAAAGCAGTTATGTTACGATATTACGTACTATTTATATGGCACCATAAAATGGTAAGAATGACTTATCCCCACTGTGTATTTTGTTATAATTTAATTGTTCTTAGCATGCATACGTGTACAATTGCTGCTTGAACCAGAATTAACATTACAGAAATCTCTATTTATTGGTAGCCTCTTATAATGTAGTCTAAAATGCTTGTTCTCCTAGTTTATTTATAAACATTCTTATCCTTTTTGCCTAAAAAGGATGAAATTCTTACTTAAATTAAACGTCCTGCATTACTCCATCTTCACCTACTTTGTATAATATAATGTGCATCTTTCATCCTACATGTGCACTGCAAACGCACAACCTGACTCCTTAGTCCCCACTGGATTAACTACAGAAATTGGTAGTAAGTAGTAAGCAACCAAAAACCACTCTAACCCTTGCAAAGGACTTCCAGAACTGGGTTCCTAATGAATTAATATGACTATTCCTTAATAAATAATTCTATTCTTGATTTGTTACATGCTTATTGAGTCTAGTGTCAGCTGCAGAGGAGGAAAAATTTTTTACATGTAGCTTAGACTGTTAGAGAAGGTGGCACTGCTCCATGCAGAAAATATTGCTCTTGGCTTTGCCATTTTCAAGAAGGAAGGCTGTGGCAAAAAGCAGCTTTCCCTGCCACTTAAGAAGTATAACATTTTGGTTTTGAGGGTTGTGTTTCTTTGGGGTTTTTTGTTGGTTGGTGTTTTTTTTGGTTGTGGGTTTTGGAGTTTTTTTGAGACGGCAATTCAACACAGAAACTTTGAATTTCCACAGAGATGCTTTGTCAGCGTGGTGAAGTGCCCTTTCATCTGTAAAACACATTTCCCTTTTAGACAAAATACAAAAGAAAAGTCTCCAAGACACATACACACTATGTTGTGCTTCTGTTGGTCTGGCTGTCGTGCATATGTATTCCGTGGAGAAGGGTAGAAAGATTTCCTTTTTCCCTTCACGAATTTCATCTGTGCAGGGGGCACATCTGTGGCACTTCCAGAGTGTGAATTGTCCTGAAGATCCCCTTAGAATTGCTTTTGAGAGCTTCTGCACCATCGGTCTGAGTGTTGCCGCTTGCTTCTGCCTGTTTTCCAAAATATCTTCAGTTAAAGCCTAGAGTCTGAATTTTAATGAAGCTTTGCGACCAGACCGGAGTACAATGCTAAGAGGAATCAGATGACCAAAAGCCTTCGGTGGCTATGGCTTATGTAGTCATCAGAGCTTAACTCTCCGCTATAAAAAAAAAAGTATAGGAGAGGAGAGGCTGCTAACAGTGACATCCTCCCCTCTTTGAGAGAGCATAGGCATGTACAGGGAGGTGTATCTTACCTTTTTGTTTGCATGTGAAAAGGCAATTTTCCCCAGTACTTTATGTCAATGGTTATATAATTTCTGCACGAAATTCTTTCCTTTGAAATTAGGTACTCATTTACTTAAATGTTCAGGTACACCTGAACTCCCAGAGCACCCCGCAGTGGAGGTGGGACATCTCCTTCCCTGCAGTATACGAGATCAGCTCCCCTCTTCTCCATGAGGCCAAACTCCGGTCCCTGCGTGACCCAAAGAGGCAGGCAGAGGGGAGAAACCATCTCTATATTTGAGTCGTGCCTCTTTGTTCTTTATTTTTACATAGCAGCCCACTGCCTGCATCTGTTGTGCAACCACACAGACCGCAATGATATAGCCTTGGCAGAAGCATCAGTTTGACTCGTTTTCCTCTTGGAAGAATTAACTGAAAAGTCTTCCTAACTATATAAATATCATATTAGCAAGGAAGGTAGGGATTACAGCTAGTGTAATTGTGTTAGAAGAGGTAAAGACTCAATATCAAACAGATGTTTTAGCTAAAGTTAAAATGTAAAATAATAACCTAACTGAAAACCAGATGTGAATCCACTAGTATAACCAAAGATAGTTACACTTAAGAAATTGCTGGCAGTTCATGGTGATTACCAGAGCCTAAATTTAATCACACCTAGCTAACATAGGTGTTCTTCTAATTGGAGGAGCTATTATAAAAACAAGGCCATCAACACATGAGGAGAAAAAGATCACATATAGGCTAGCTCTTTAGCCACTCAAGTCTCTTTCAGAAGCTTTTTTTTCTCAAAATAAGTCTATCACAGTGCTAAGTCATGCATTAGCTGGTGTATTAGCTGAAAGCTTTTTGATCTCGGAGGTTCCTTTAGTTTCCCAGCTGGCCTTTGAGCGCCTCGGAGTAGAGCCAAAAAACGTAACCAAAAGTAAAGGGAGGTTTGAAGTGCTGAGTAGAACCACCAATAATACTATGTGTATACAAAACCTGGGAAAATCCAAGGAGATATCCTAAACTGAATTGCACAAAACAAACACCCTGTGGCTAAGGAAGCTTCTGCCCTGCTGATGAGTTACAAATCCACAAGTATCACAGCAAAGATACTGTATTAACTTCTGCTAATTAGTGCAAACATGAGTATAATCGTAGAGAAATACTGTTAGTGTTTCAAAACAAACAAAATCCCAGAGTGAAACAGAAAACCTCTCATCTCCCTTTGTAGGAATTATCTGCGCAGGCTGCCAAATCCCTGCTTCTAGAGGCTCCAGCCCATCACCAGCTTCACTGCCCTTGTCTGGACACACTCCAGTACCTCAATGTCATTGTAGTGAGGAGCCCAAAACTGAACATGGTATTGGAGGTGCAGCCTTACCAATGCAGAGTACAGGGAAAGGATGACTTCCCTGGTCCTGCTGGCCATGCTGTTTCTGATACAAACCAAAATGCTATTGGCCTTCTTGACCACCTGGGCACATTGCTGGCTCATGTTCAATAGACTGTTGACCAACATCCCTAGGTCTTTCTATGTCAGGCAGCTTCCAGCCACTCTTCCTCAAGCCTGCAGCACTGTACAGGGGTTTTGTGTCCCAAGTGCAGGACTCAGCACTTGGCCTTGTTAAACCTCATCCCATTGGCCTCAGCCTGTCAGTCCAGCCTGTTCAGATGCCTCTGTAGAGTCTTCCCACCCTCAAGCAGATCAACACTTCCTCTGAATTTAGTGTCATCCACAAACTTACTAAGGGTATGTTCAATCCCTTAATCCAGGTAATTGATAAAATATGGAATGGGAGTAGATCCAGCACCGAGCCCCTGGGGACACCACTTGTGACTGGCCTCCAACCAGATTTAACATCACCCTTTGCACTCTGCCATCTAGACAGTTTTTACCCAGCAGCGTATGCATCTGTCCAGCCCAGTGTCAGCCAGTTTCTCAAGTGTAATATTGTGAGAAACAGAGTTTAAGGCTTTGTTAAAGTCCAGGTACACTATATCCACAGCCTTTTTCTTGTCCATTAATCAGGTAAACTTATCATAGAAAGAGATCAGGTTAGTTTGACAGGACCTGCCTTCCATAAACCCATGTTGACTGGGCCTGATCCCCTGGTTTTCTTGTGTGTGCTGTGTGATAGCTCTCAATATGACCTGCTCCACGACCTTCCCTGGCACTGAGGTCAGACTGAGAGGCCGGTAGTTGCCTGAATCCTCCCTTTGACCCTTCTTGTAATTGGGCATAACATTTGCCAACCTCTGGTTATGTGGAACTTCCCCAGTCAATCAGAACTGCTGGTAGATGATGGGGAGGGGTTTGGTGGGCGCCTCTACTAGCTTCCTTAATACCCTTGGGTGGCCCCATTGACTTGTGAATGTCTAATTGGCCGAGCAGGTCTCCAGCCATTCCCTTTTGCATTATTGGAGCTTTGTTCTGCTCTCCCTCTGTGTCTGGCTCAGGAGGCTGAGCACTCAAAGAACCTTCTGCCTTACTATTAAAGACTGAGGTAAAGAAGGCATTCAGTAACTCATCCTTATCCTTATCCCTAGTCACTATTGTTCTCTCTGAATCCAGTGGAGATTCTCCTTGGACCTCCTTTTGTTGTTAATATATTTGTAGAAACACTTTTGTTATCTTTCACAGACTTGGCCAATTTAAGTTCTTGTTGGGCTTTACCCTTTCTAATTTTCTCTCTGCATTATGTTACTTCATCCTTGTAGTCCTCCCGAGACGCCTGCCCTTCTTTCAAAGCTCATAGACTTTCCTACTTTTTCTGAGGCTCACCTAAAGCAAACTGCTTAGCCAAGTTGGTTTTCTTCCACACTGGCTCATTTTTCAGCATGTGGGGATGACCTGCTCTTGCATTTCACTCTCTTCCACCACCTGAGATGTAGATGGGCACTGGAGGGAGGATCAGGGGTGATTTTTCTTTCCCTGCTGTCTGCTTTCTGGGTGATTTGGATGGTTTCTGTCTAGATTTGACATGGTCCCTCCTGGATGTTGGCCCTGTTGACCGCTAAGGGATGTTCTTAATTTCTGCCTCAAAATATTCTTTCTTTTCCCCACCCTTATTATTACTGTTATCCACTGGCTTAGCTGGTAAAGTCCCACGGTGCTTTCTTTCATACATTGAAGAAATATCAATTTCCCAACAGTTTACTCACTGTCCTCACAATTGCCTGGAGTTTGCTCACCAGGATGCCAGTTGTCCTTTCTACCCAGAATGGTCCTGTAGATGCTTGTATGGTCTCTACAAAGACATTGTGACCTTTTCATTTTTCCTTCATGTTTTACAGATGATATAGCAATACGTTTAAAGAATGTTATTTTTGCTTCCTTCCACATCTGTCATAATGACTCATATAGCCCCTGTGTCTACAGACAGTGCATTTTTTATACCCTAAGTAGGACATGCCTGACAACCCTTCTGCTTCTGACAACAGCCCACTGTGCTAAGCAGTGATCTGTCATCTGCTGCTCTGAGCAGCAGTACTGAAGAAGTGCTCTTGCACATGCTGAGAGCAAGGCCAGTGGTGCGCAGCTGTTGGACAGCATCGTACAGAGAATCTGTTCTGTGCACAGAGATCTTCTGTGCCTGCACATTTCTGGTCTGTCTGGGATGACCTGGTGTTGATGGGCATCTGTAGCAAGTCAGATGTGGGGCATGCTGGAGCTAGTGCTCTCAGATCCACCAGCATTGGTGGGTCTGTCAGGGAGATGAAATTAGCAGGGGTAGAAAATGAGATGCGTAAGCCATGTGATGTGCCAGACTGCTCAGGACATCTGCAGCAGGCAGTGGAAGAGAGCCTCACCCCTGAGCAATGCACTAATAGCTTAAACCACAAACCGAGTAAAAATCAAACATGAACTCTCCTGAAAATGTGTATGGTGTAAAGAAATAATTTCTGTCCATTCTTTGACTTCATTATCTCTTGCATGACTGTAGCCCAGTACCTGTGCACAGCATTACCTTCTGAAAACTCCGCACCTGCCCAGAAAATGACAGACTTGCCTGTCTTTATGCACTGTTAGGTGTCTGCAGGCTAAGAGTCTCTCTTTCTCCCTCTAAAGTGGTGGCAGAATTTTGGTTGACTGAAAAATATACATTCACAGAGATCTAACTATAAAAGGAAATCTTTTCACTAAATGGTATGCATTAGACAAAATCCTCCCCAATATAGTTCTATAAATTTCTAGATGTACTGCACATAATTTTCAACTTTTTATGTTTTGTTTTATTTTTTCCTGTACAAGTGATAATTTAAATAAGAACAAAATGTTCTTACACTTACTAAAGATCAGTAGGTTTCCCACTCACACTTTTCTCCCTTTGCTTATCTGCAGAGCAGATGCAGACCTATTTGCTTAAATTGAGGCTTATGATTCACGAGCACATCAAAAGAGCAGCACCAGTCATGTCGCTTTTATTATTTCACCTTTTCTCAGTGATCTACGCTGCATCCATGCTGCAGAAAGGGGTCCCTTTCTCACTTCCCTTTCTTTCCTTCTGCTCCTAGTGGAATCTGAGTTAGCAATCAGCATAATAATGATTCACCTCCAAGGGAATGTGACTGCAAGCCAAAATCTTTTGGTATGGCAGGGAAATCAGTTTGGTATTGTTTACTAGTCCCCTGTGGATTCACCAGATGGTATCAGACAGCATAATATGGAGTCTGTGCTCAAAAGAGAGGCAAGGCTTGAGCAGCAGGAATTGATAATGTGAATTTACCTGGAACAGTTGTGATATTTTTTTTTGAGGCAGTAAAAACTGTAAAGAACCCAAACATCTTGTAGCACTCGTGGACCCCTAATAGGCTAAACAAATAATTTTTAACACAGTCATTTGTGAACACTTTTGCCTACTCTTCTAACAACTTCTTCACTTGGAGAGGATGCTCCCCTTGATTTGGGGTGAAGATCCTGAGCAGGTCATCAAAGAGGAGGCAATAGGAAATGAGGCATTGTGGCTGTTTTTTCTTCCATGCTAGTTGTGCTTGAATTCACAAACAGAGGATTTAGGTTTCTGTTTTTTAAATATCCCAAACATAAATTATTCACTCAAGATATATTTGTCAAAGAACAGAAGCACTAGGAAAACAGAAGAGGAAAGCCTTAGCAGAGCTGAACCAGTTACAGCTTTACTGGCTGCAGCACAAAGCACTCAGTATAATGTGATGGCCCTGACCTAAGGGATGGAGGAGATGATCTGATCATTCTTTTCCATCTTCTTGCTGTGTTTCTGTGATTTGAATTGATTCCAGGCCAGATCCTAAACTGATGTAAGCTTTCTTGCAGTGAATATTGCTGCATTGTTTTATAGTTGTGGAATATCTGGCCTTCAAGGTCTGCTTTAACCTTGAAAATACTGACTTCTCTTTTGATTTTCTGTGATGCTGGAAGCAAGGCCCCTGCTTAGATCCCCGGTTGTGCAAAATGCAGAAATGTGGTAGCGCCAAGATTTTTAAAAATGAGTGACCAAAGAGGTGAAAAGTTCAGCTTTCTTAGCTGTGGTGCTGCATTAAATGTGCCATACACTTCTGGAAGGAGCCACTACCTCAGAAAATGACTTGCAAGGGATGTTTACTAGGTGGGACCCCTCCTGATGCAGATGAGGGGCCAGAACCTGATGCAGATGAGGGGGCAGAATTGGAGGAAGGGGCAGGGCACAGGGATCCTGGAGGGTTGGGTCAGTGGGCTCAGGGCTGGCTCGGGACATTGGTGAGGAAGACATGCTTGGTGCCTGCTCAGGCCAGCCCACCCTTGTACGTCTCATTGCCCTGACCCTTCCTTCCTTCCTGAAACCATAACAATCCACCTTGTCCTACTCTTCTTGCTGCCACTCCACTTTCAGGGCAGGGCTTTAGCTCAGACCCAGGTAAACTGTCAAGTCCTCAGGGAAGGAAAATGGGTGCAGACAACAGAAAAGGAGGTTGTAGAGAGGAGCTGGCCTCTTCTCCCAAGTGACAGGGGACAGGACGAGAGGGAATGGTCTCAAGCTCCACCAGAGGAGGTTTAGGTTGGACATTAGGAAAAAATTTTTCACAGAAAGGGTCATTGGGCACCGGAACAGGCTGCCTAGGAAGGTGGTTGAGTCACCTTCCCTGAAGGTGTTTATGAGACAGGTGGACGACGTGCTGAGGGGCATGGTTTAGTGTTTGATAGGAATGATTAGACTCGATGATCCAGTGGGTCTTTTCCAACCTGGTGATTCTATGATTCTGTGATTCTATGAGAAGACACCTGGTGGTAGAGGACAGTCTATGAAGAGAAGTGTGAGGGCTGGGAGCATAAAAGTAGTACGCAAAGCACCAGTAGTTGCAAAGCCAGCCAGATCACTTTCCAGAAAGCATTCAGGAAGGTGATAGACCCTGCTACCCTAACTGTGCATTTTGCTCCTTGAAGGATAGCATTTGTCCCTGTTCTTATAAGGATGATGTCAAGCTGCATCCTCACTGATGAAGCACTCCCAGCCCTGCTGGACTTGGAGGAGCCGCTGATGTATGGGGAGTGCCATGGAGCCTACCATGACTCTGTATGGCAGGGAAAATTTCTGGAGACACAAATCATACACCGGCTTATCCAGTGACAGAGCTGCCAAGATGAAAGGTGCTGCACCAGGAGCCCCAGCCTCTCCCTGGTCTTTCTGGTGGCTTCAAAGACCACTGACACAGCTGAAGGAATGTTTGCCAGGATAAAATACAATATGTCTCTCTATTTTAGCTGGGCTTGATATAAATCTACCTTTCTTGAAACTGCTAAATACAGTGGTAAGAGTATCTATCACCCCCTCCTCCACACTCTGTCAGGAGTGGTTGGTTTCCTAAGGGGAACATATCCCTGCCTTCACCCAGAGGGGAGGGTAGCCCTACCTTGTGCTGTCCCTTCCACTGTTATCTGTGTTGATAACAGGGATTAATAACATGGTCTGCTAGCAAGAATGGGGATTCAGAGCTGTGAATATGCCTGCCAGCTGTACTCCTTCTATGTCCTCATTTTGTAATTGACAAAGTAAAGAGCAAACTTTCACTATATTTCAGTGCTCAATTATCACACATTAAAGGCTTATTATGTAGAAAAACCTCTTATGCTCCAGCCTATTTTCAATATATTTATTATGCATACAGTGACATATGTATTTGAATATAAGCACAGTACATATTTGGGTATTTAGCTGCCAGGGAAAGGGTGTGATTTTGTTCATATGCAGTTTGTCTCACATGTCAATATTCTGGTTTAAGTAATGAACTGCCATGATGGCCTCAAAAGACCTACACCATGCCTACATTTCGGTTAAACATGATAGAGAACCTGCTCTTCGCCCTGCAGTAAGGTCGTGCCAAAGGCATGCAGCTCCCACAACATACAGACAGCTTTTCCACTGTGGTTTTCCCAGCTCGCTCTGTCCTGGCGGTCCTGCAGGGGTTGGAGTGGCCGTGCTGAAGTTAGTGCAGGGGTGGCCACCACAACTGGCTAGACCTGGCCCCCACTACAGCTAGGCGAAGTGGGGAGTGGGGCAGTGTTTTCTTTCCTGGTACTGTGCTGACTTAAATTCCACAGCAATGGGGCTTTCCACATCCAATAGGCTGACGTGGCATACGTGCACTTGCAGGATATGACACGGTGAGTCTAAAAGGCAGCTCCGCAGTGGTGGTGTGTTGATTCTTGATGATCTGGCTCTGCATCTTACAACTGGTGAGTCTGCAGGGGCTTGGGAGAGTGGTCCATCACCAGCCCAGGTTGCTGGCACCACACTATGGGCTATCTTCCATGCTAAACTGCTTTTCAGGTCCTGGTGCTTTCACAAGGATTTCCACTGCCCTCAATGGGGCCTTGTTTGTCTGGACATGCTTAACTACATCTCTTTTTATGCCTCTGGGTGGACGGCCTCTCATCTGCAGGGCAGAGCAATGCCCTAATCATTCTGGCCCACTCATGTTCTTGACATTTAAGTATCTGAGTAATAAAGCAAGTGAGCAGTGGGTGTTAGTTATGGCACTGGTGTGAGCTTCAACTGCACAGTACTGGTGCATGTCTAAACCATAACTGCAGGGAAGTCTGCAGAGCCGCTTCAGTGCTCACCACCTGGAGCTCTTCCCAGCATGGTGGATTCCAGTTTGCAAAGGTTTCTCTGGTTTAAGAATAACCTGGAGGGATGCCTTGAAATGTCAGAAGCATATGCTTCCTTTCACTGCTTTGAAATACCCATTTCTCACAGAAGCAAATTGCCCATGGTGCAATGCAGCTGCAAGTCTGGAAATACCTCCTGCCATCTTTTCCCAAATTATAATGTGCCCCCTAGCAGATGCAAGTCCAGAGCAGTGAGTATCGCAAAGTTATCAGGCCAATTGTACACTCCCCAGAAATTCTCCACAGCTTCTTTTATGGCAGCTTTCCAAGCTTTTAGTACCATGAAAGTAATGCAAATTGAGCCTTCTTCCTGTCTGTATTGAAGTTCTTTGTTGTTGTTGGTTGCATTTTTTGTTTTTGTTTTATTGCAGTGGCATATTAACTTGCAGCTAATCTATATTTATCCATATCTCTGATATGGATGAATAAAGAACCCCAGACATTTTTCCCCACCTCCCTGGTACTGTTTGTACCTACAGTGGTGTCCCATTGGCATCAATTGCTGCTTGCATAAGTGTGCTATTTAGCCACAGTATCTCGTAGACTGTTGTTGACTGTTGGGCAAATAGAGAGAAAAGTGTTGGCCAGTTAACTGTTTGTTCAGTTATATTCTCATGAACCATTGCATGAAAACTATGAAAGCTATGCAGGACAAAAGAACATACATGTAATATTTTTATTGCTATACATTAAGTAATTTTTCCACCAAAGCTAAGCACTTAGCCACTTGTTTGCTTGTTTTCTGGCTTGTTCTGTGGTGTCATGTCTCCTGGCAAGAAAGCAGTTATCCATGTAAGCTCAAAATGTACTTTGCGTACTGTATTGGGTTCTTTTACAGGTACATTATTATACCACACCTACCATGCAGGTGGCAGAAAGGAAGTCAACAAATGTATTGGGAAAGATGGCTTTCCGTGACTAATGTCTTATAGGAATATTGTATTATATAAGTGTCTGCACAAGATTCAGACTTTTCGGACTAACATATGGATGCAAACACTGCCTGAAGCTGATTGAACCCAGTATTGTATTATTGCAGGAACTCTTTCCTATAATAAACCTTTTCTATAACCTTTCCTATAATAAACCATATTATTATATACTTATTTCATTTATGTCTAAAATGAAAAGACTTTAAGATTTATAATAGCTGTGACAACCTTTAATTATGCTTTCCGACTGGTTTGTTTTTACACCCAGGATTGTGGAAAGCTGTAGTAACATAGTCAATAACCTAATCATCAGCAAAATATTAATATGCAAGCCTGAAATCAGGAGGAGGAAACTTACTCCTCAGGTCGGTTTAGTGGTTTCAAGATCATCTTTATTATTTTGAGTCTGATCCTAAAAAAGGCTGAGGATTTTCAGCTTGCATTACAATCATTGAGAAATCAGTTTTCAGGGCTGAGTGCAAGATTTGGCCTGAGAAAAGAATAATTTCAAGTGCTGGATGCCAAATCTACAACTGCAATGGCTGATCTGGAACTGAACTTGCTTGCACTGCACATTGGTTTGGCTGCAAGACAGTAAAGCAAGTGAGCTTGTCAAGACAAAAGTACAACAACATGTCATGTGAGAGAGGCCAAAGTACAAGTTAGAACGCATCTTTCTGGCTCCCTGGAGCACTGCATAATTATTTGAGAGCACTGCTGTATAAAGTCTCACTAAACAGGTCTCTTTCATTTTATGTATTAAATATGGCAAAGTCTCATGACTGGGATGCTTGTTGCTTCATAAAATTCAAGGCCCATTTATGAAATCTGATTTCTCCTTTAGTTCTTGCTTCCAGATCCTGTTCTTGTCATGTTCTGAAGCAAACAGATATAGATAATCCTGTATTTTTTGTAATTATGGAATGCATTGTTTCTGTGAAAAAGTTCTCTGACTTTGTTTCTGTGAAACAGTTTCTCTGACTGCAGTTCTGCATCCGGCTGTCATCCTGGGCTTTTCATGAGATGTGTCAGCAGATAGGGCTACATGGCTCTCTGAGGAATTCCAGCTGTCTGCATAGGAGCACACCTGAAGAACAGTCTTCAGGTTTGGAGTCAAGAGCAGGCTGCAGTTACTGCTCCAGCTGTGTCTGGGTCAGCCACAGGCCTGCAGCTTCTCTTTAGACAGTGCTTTCCCATCTTTACCCCAGTTTTGGATCTTGCAAGGAATTGACTTTGACTGATAAAAAAGCGATTTTCTGTATCAATAGTCCTTTGATTTCAATATCTAAGCCTGAATAAGAACAAAAGAGAGGGAATTCAAGAAGGGGTGTCACGGTAGCCTACTGATAAGGGAAGCAGGCAACTCTGCATCCTGTTCTTGTGCTTAACATCTCTTACACCATACATGGAAACATCGTCTGGAGAAAGATCCAGAGCTCACATATTAAGTCTCCCGGGTTATTCCCATCCTCAGCTCTTGCATTGATTTCTGTATTGTAAATAAGCTCAATATTGCACCAAGAGGAATTAGGTTGAGCCATTTTTCAGAAGAGGGTTCAGAATGCTGACTTCTAGCAGCTCTGACCCAGATTTAGCCTCTGAAGTGGTATGACATTTTATATTTTTTTGGTGCTCAGTGTTTGCTTTTTGTGATCCTGTGATAGGAGTGTTTTGCATTGGCAGTCTGAAGCACCAAGAACTTCCAGCACAATTTATCAGCAGGACATAACATAAACTTATTAATCTTCTTTCAAGGATCACGTTTTTAAAAATCACTACAGCACTTGAATTCTGTGCATGTCTTTGCTAATCTACCCCACAGGCTCCTCTTTGCAAAGTTATGGTTTGAAGAGAAGGATGTAATTTGTCATGTAAATTACAAAATAAAATATGAAATTATTCCTACAGTTACAGCCATTTGGAAAAAAAATGCTGAATTGAAATGCACTTGGGAAAAGTCTTACTTTTCTATAGTTGCCAGTTTTCCTGTTTGCATAGGATTAAGTAATAGGAAATCACACAGATTAGGTGTATTTCCCACCGTACAGCTCTGCGGGAGTCCAGGGATGTGCACCTGTCACACAGAGGAAAGAATCAGGCTGTTCAGACAGTTTCAAAAAAAGTGCATTTATGAAGTTTGATATATGTAGTTCTCAATAGCCCATTAAGTTCACTCCCAGTTACATCACTGAAGCATGAACTGATATCAAGGACATAATTTTCAATTTGCATCAAAGTTTGAAAGGGAAAATTTACTGTCAAAGCTACATATTTCTTGCTGTAAATATTTGTACTTCTCTGTCCTGCTTAAATGTCTCTGGCATTTGGAGGAAACTTTTATTTCCCCTCTTACTTCATCTTGGGTATTTTCTAGCAAAGTTTGGTCTCAGTGTAGAAATGTAGTGTTTCCTTAATCCATGTTTTAGTAATAGAGGGGCTGATACTGCTCAAGTTACTGACAGTTTCATGCCTGGAGGGTTGGTTATGATCATTACTACTATCCCCAGGGACTGCAGAGATATGTAGTGGTTGGAGCTGGAATATTCCATCTGTTTTGTGAGAGCAAGAAAAGTGATGCTGGTGGATTCAACTGCCATCAGGAGTGTCAGCAGCAAGCACTATTTCGTAGGCAGCATTTTTACTGTCAGGACAACATGGAAGCTTCAAGCTGTTCTGTGGAAGTTAATACATTTTAGCTCTATCAGCTCCTCATACTGTGTGTTAGCAATATGCTGCCATTCTCTTATCAGACCCATCCTCAGGATTTTCCTGCTACAAACAGCTTTGAAAATGTGTGTCAGCAGGCCTGAGGTTAGTGTAACTAACAGTAAAATCCTATCTCTCTTTCACAAGAGAATTAATTTCACAAGCTGAATTAAATGGATAGTCAGACACTGTTGGAAAATCCACAGATCTCTATGGAAATTTTTGCAGTTGTTTACATCCTCTGTGTTAGATTGTCTGAGCAAGAACACAGATCTCATAGACAATTGCACAGAAAGCAAGATAAAAAAGGACTGCATTTTAAAAAAACCCAGTATTTTTTTCTGTTTGTTGGTTATGCATTCATGTGATTGTGAACTGTCAACCACGGAATATGTTTCTTTAAACAAGTTTTACTTCTGTAGGTAGGTTAGTGGCTAGAGCATCTGACTGGAAATCAGATGATTATATCTCCACTGTTGACCAAATGAGTGACCACAGTCTTCTCAGCCTCTCTGTACTCCAGTTTACACCTCTGTAAGACAGGAAACATGATAATGCTTATCTCCATTTAGATCCACTGATAATTGTTAGAGATAATTGTTTCTTATTGTCTGAGAACAATGATATTGCTTTATAGCTTTGGAGAATCAGAATCTTTGTAGCTTTAGGTAATCAGCTGCAACTAGAAATCCCCTTGTTTCCAATACTGTTTTTCAAAGTTTATCTGGGTGAGAGAAGTCAGGGTGCATTTGAAGGCATGGTTAGTTTCAGCCTATGTCTGGTCCTAATTCATCCTTTAAAAAGAAGGGTGTTTTGAGTATCGGTGTTTTGGGGGAAGCAGAGACAGCAGACATTCAAGAGAGGAGGAACAAGTATTAAATGCAACTTCAGGCTGCAAGTTTCTGGAGACCAACGCCCTGCATGCCACACAATTTAGACTTCCCGTCCATCTTCTGATGTTGCTCACTGTCATCAGAACACTATTTACCAGGCTGACTGAGTTATGGACAGTGAGGTAAGATTTGATGAGTTATTGAGGCTGCTCCTCTCAGCTGCAGGGGGCAATGTTGTTGAGGCTGCTTGATTAGATCCAGATGGGGTCCACTGCTCTCCTTTGGGTCAGGGATGGCACTGCCCTCTTATTCTAGTGCTTAATGCAATGCTTTCTGGATCCAGGAGTGGGCTCCTGAGGACAACAGCAAGGTAATTGGGGAAAATTCTACCTCAGGGTGAGCGTCTATGAGACCACTGACTTGCTCCCTGGTGTTAATTGGAAAAGCAGGGCTGTTTTTCTTGTGGCTGCATTGGATAACAAGGAGGTCCTGTGGCAAGGTAAGGGGATACATGAAATAATACAAGAAAAAGTGAAATAAGTTGTTTTGAAGTTAAGGACTCCTCTCCTGTGAGACTTCAAGGTGGCATTTTGGTATAGCCTCAGACCTGCCTTCACACTTCCTCAGGCACCCGGCTGTCATGCTGAGGGTCACCAACAGAGACAAGCAATCTGAAACGGCTTCTCTGTGGAAGAGGCATTTTAGCCTTTGATGGATGTGTGAAGTATATAAGAATACAATGATGATTACCTTCTATTCCATTAGCAAGTGACTAGGGAGGATATTAAATGACAGATATTAAACTTTAGTGTTTAAAAATCTGCACGATTGGATAACTTCCAGGAACTGGCCAAAGAGCTCTTGGAACCATTAGCATTGACACAATGAAAAATAAAAAAATGGAGCAATGGAGAAATTGAAAGGGGTTGGAAAAAAGCCAATCTTTTAAAAGAGGAAATGGGATGAGTGGGGCACTAAATGCTCCTGAACCTGACATCCATCACAGGAAGGAGTGGAGTGGCTGATACAAGACGCAATTAGTTGAGTGAAGGATTTTATCCTCCATCACACGCTGATTAAAAACCAGTAACAACTGGCATTATTCAGAATGATTGCAGCCCCCTACTGATAGAATTAAGAACTCGGTAACCAGGAAGTGCAAAAAGCAACCAAACATGGGTAACTATTGTCCACTGGCAGTATTTTACAGCTGAACCTGAAAAGTATCTGCTCTACACATGTTGCCCTTCAACAGTGTCTTCCTCTGAAAGGAAAATTGAATTTCTAGCAAGTTAAATGTAAGGGTGACTTCACCACTTGGTGTTACGGTATTCTGTGATGGGAACAAGTCAATTTAATATGCTGAGCTAGGTTCTTCACCTATTACTGAAATGTGTATTTCAAAGCAACCAGCCCACAGATCTTGAAACAAGGAATATAGGCTACCAGGGAAGCTGAACATTGCAGAGTACTATGGTTCCTAAAAGAACAGGGGTATTCTGTGAATAAGCCTAATTGCACCATAGGCTCCCTGTGCCATTCTCTGATTAGGATGCAAAACATATTCCTCAGAGATATAAGGCTAAACATTTATACATACAAGCCTATATGGTGTCATGCATTAAGGAGAAAACTAGTGCAATTGGGTCCTGCCTCCCACTGCTCCATAAGTACACTTGTTATCTTGTGCAATTATAAGACTACATAGCTGATACAATGTGTTAAATATTATTCTCTAGACTGTGAGAGTCAGCCCAAACTGTTTTAAATTGGGTTAGAAGAGTAATTTCTTTTTTTCCCATGATGATAATATTTCTGTAGATTCAAGAGCAACAGTAAATTAAAAATCAAAGCTGAACAACCCTGCCTGTTAAACCTCAGACAAAATACAGCTGAGGCTGCTAGTGGTTTACTTTATATTTTCTTTTTGCTATGTCATAAGAAGATGAACACTCATTTCAAGGGATAGCACAAAGTTTAGGTTGCAGGCAATTTGGTTATACAGGTGTTCCTCAGCAGCTGCCTTGCTTTCTTTGTCATGTGCATGTTTTCCTTGTCTTGAGCTAGACCCAGGAGCTACAATATGCATAAGTCAGACTCTTGCAAATAATTTTCAGGTTTAGTGTGCCTCCTTGGGCTGTCTACTATTCTAGTTTAACAAAACTAACTGAATTCATTACAAGAAGATGAGCCGAAATGTTCCATGAAGGCTGTTACATCCAAGAGACTGTGAGTATCATTCCCTGATAAGTGACACTAGGGACCAGACTTCCAGCCTCAAGTTACCTAAAATAAACTCAACATCTCATTCATTCCCATATAATGTCCACAAACCCCTGCAACCGGCGAAGCCAGACTATGTGCATGGAATGTCCATTCTGTATTATCCAGTTGCAGGCGATGAGTTAAACAGGCAACAGAGGAGCTGACTCTTGCTTTTTGTCAGCAGAAGACTCTGCAGTGAAGGCTTGTGGGCCTCCTGTAACACAGGGATGCAGGGTAGGACATAGCCAGCCCAAGTCTCCTCCCCTAACTTCTCCCCTATGGCCAGCACTTCTTAAGACTGTGGTAGGATGAATGGAGGTAAAACAGCTCCCTCTTCCAGCTAGGCAATGCAAGAGGCTTTTCCAGGTCAAAAGCATAATCAAAAATGCACCAAATTATTGTGAGGTTTTGTAACTTTCGTGCTAGTAATGTAGTGCAAAACTGTTACAGCTTTTGGTGCAGCAGCAAACTCGATGTGAAGAATTAATGGTGTCTTCTCACAGCCTTTTGGAGGTTTCTTTGTGAAATAATATTGTGAAATTTTAGGGAGTGTTAGTGCATAGATGAATCTACTTTTCGGTCATATGCCATATTCCAGTGATGTTCCACAGGACATCCAGCAGGGTACAGCCAGCAGGGCTTTGTGGGTGGACTCGGGTAAATACTGTACGTTGAGTAAATGAAAGGTGCCAGGCCACTTGTGCTGTGCAGATAGGGCTGTGTTGCCAAAGGGTGGCATCTAGTCTGCAAAATGAGAAACTAAAATATCTTGTTTCTGTTTTGCTGCCTGAGAGCCCTGAATGAGAAAGCAGAGCAAAAGTTTTCACATCAAATGCATTTTTTCCCCTTGGGTTTTGATTTCGTTTGTGTTTTTCTTTTTGGTTAAGCTGCAAACGTCATTCTTAATTTGCTGATGTAAGGTCTGTGTCATGCAAGTGGAGAATTTACAGTGTGTCAGCCAGCTGTGCAGGGAAGAGTAGGGATGTGCAAGAGGTGTGTTTACCAAGGAAATCAGGTAAAAGGGTTTTGTGGTTTTGTCTAGGGAGCAGCATGACTCCAGTAAGAGTGTGGTGACCCCTAAGAGGCTGGTGCCTTTGTGTGTGCTGGGGGAACTGGTGCGAGCAGAGGTGGAAGGAAGCGTGGGAGACCCAAGGGAGAAAGTGTGTTGCAGGAGGAAGGGTGCACAGGTCATACAATGTGAAACTTTTTTTCCTGCTTTCACTTCAAGTATTGCAGATTTTCTTCTGCATTTTGGTGCTGGGAAAAAACCCAATATGTGAAACCTTCAGCTTTATTAATTATTACTATTATTATAATCATCACCATAATCTTAACTGTTGTGCAGAATTACAAATATTTATTCAGCTTTTACTCTAGTATAATTTTACCCAGACTTCCAGGATTGCTAATGAACGAAATGATAGGATCCTTCAGATGTTTTACAAGCACAAATGCAATGATAGCATCTAATTGCAGGGATCTGAGACTGTCTGACTGCAGATGGGATGCTATTAACTTCTTTCTGTCTGTTATGGATGTGTCAGAAAATTGTCAGGACAGTGCTAAGCACACTCCAAACCTGGGTGATGGAACAAACATATAGATCTGGAGTGTGCGAGAATTTAATCCACATTTATATGCAACATCAATTGCTTGAGCAGCAAATTTTGTGTGAGGTTTGTTTTTTTTTTTTTCTTCAGGCACAGGAACCATTTCCACCCCGTAACACCAAATCCCCAAAACCCTCCATCTTCTCCAGCAGCCGCCAGGTTGGTCACCCTCAACGGCTGCAACCAGGTGAGGAGCTGAGCAAAAAGAGACTGCAGCAGCCCCCGACCCCTCTGCAAGGGAAAGCACCCGAGCACATCTCTGATCAGGCTGATTTCTAAATGATTTCTAAAAAAAATGATTTCTAAACATGGTTGGACTTGATGATCCGATGGGTCTTTTCCAACCTGGTGATTCTATGATTCTATGATTTAAGTTGTTTCATTTGCAAGCAGTGCTGTTGCAATGTTCCTTTCAAGTTACTTTCAAGTTACTTAAGCCATGAACAGAAATGATTGAAGAAGCAGTTTCTTTAAAGTAAGTATAACCTTAATACACACCATACAAGATACGCAGGGTTTAAGGTACTGGAATACCTGGTTTAAGGTACTGGAATACCCAAGTTGTGGGAAGAGGATACTGCATAAACCAGGGTGATGTCACCTAGTGCATGATTTGCTGCCATAACAGTTTGTTCTTTCGTTCCAAGTCATGGTCACTTTCATGCTTCCAGAGTCCTGGCTACTTTCAGCTTTCAAAAGTAACACTTTCTATAGGTGGTTGCCAGACATAATCCTCTGTTCTCTGAGGCTTTGCAGGTGAAACAGGGAATCGGTTTCCTTATTTCCACAGAACCTTCCTGGTTCTGTGAAGCATTGTAGTAGGCTCAGTTATGCAAAAATCTATCCTGTTTTGACTGCTTTGTATGCTGATTCTAAATTACTAAGAATAAAAGAGAAAGGTGTGTAATTCACACTTAATTTCAGAAAGTGGTGGCAGTGGGAACCTTTTAGGTGTGCTCACTGGAGGAGTGACCAGTAAGTACACGTTCAGTGTTTGTTTCACTTGTGAGACATGGATGACGTGCTTAGCTGTGGCTAAGAGAAATCCCAACGCTGTTGAAAGGATTTCCAAAGGTTTCCAGAAGTCACTTAAGAAGCTGTGTTCAGCAAGAGTGTAATCCGTGGGTGACACCTTGCGAATGGCGCTGTTGAAGTCACTCCTGTGGAAGTACTTACTCGCACGTAACCTCCGGCGTGCTAAGCAACCACTGCGGGAGGAGGACCATCTCTTTTCCTAATTCCCCAGCCTGCCAGAGGTTGGTGGGAGTGCACCGCTGGCAAAAACGAGAGCGTGTGTAGAACTAAGCAGATCCTTGCCCTCCTCTGTAGCCTGAGCGCTACCCGTCGAGAACCGGCAGGAGGGAGAGCGCCCTCTGCCTCGATGAGAAAGCTTTATCGCCCAAAAAACCAGCTTTGTTTACTAGTCTGCTAGCTGCCAAGAGTGACAGAAGTGGATTTTAGTGTGTCAGGGAGGTCCTTCCCAGCCGGTGACAATATTCAACACCCTTGCTTTGCAACCGTGAAAATTGTCAGTATTAACAAGAACCAACATGTGCTGTTTCACCAAAACTAATTTTGTGTGTGTGTATATTTAGATTGTTAGTCAGCAAAACATTGCTCACTTGCAAATCATATAAAATAGAAAAGCTGATGGCATGCAGCTAAAAGAGCTCATAGCTGTTGGTGTCTCGTGTTCAGCATTTCCCACTACCCGACAAAGCTTGATACACTCAGCTGTTTTTACTAGCAAGTACGTCCATTTTGCTAAAATGAAAGAGGAAAGGCTGAGCAAGCTGGGACTGTTCAGCCTGGAGAAGAGAAGGCTTTGGGGCACCTCATCCATGTATATAAAAACCTAAGGGCAGCGTGCAAACAGGATTGACCCAGGCTTTTTCCAGTGGTGCCCAGTGACAGGACCAGAGGTAGCGAGCACAAACTGAAGCACAGAAACATGTCTGAACATCAGGAAACACTTTTTTTACAGTGAGGTTGGCTAAATGCTGGCACAGGTTCTCCAGAGAGCAGTTGGTGTCTCCATCCTTGGGAGGTATTCAAAACCCATCTGGACATGGTTCTGGGCAGCCTGCTCAAGCAGGGATCTGGATCAGATGAAGTCCAGAGGTCTCTAGAAACCCCAACCACACCATGATTCTGCAAAAAATATCCAAAGAACAGTCACTGCTGCTGGCAGTATTCAATCATCCTATCTGGATTTAACTGGTGAGGTTATAGATGCTGCCTTGAGGTTTTGCTGGTTTTCTGCTAACGACAGGGCTGCAGGATAGCAACCAAGAAGCTGTATTTCTTCTCATTATTGATAATACCTGAAAAAGAAAGAAGCACAATGTGAGGGCATGTTCAGGCTTTTTAATGTATTTTTTTCAGAGGAAAACTTAATTTCATGGAATGGTTGCTTCTATTTAAGTAGAAGTCAAGCAACTAAGTTTAGCAAATGAAGGCTGAGGTTTACCCTGAACTTGGCAGTCACCATTACATTATATCCTTGTTGCTAAAAAAATATTAAATAAATCCCTATAATTGACTCCCTTGATTTAAAGTTCTGTATTATTACCATTCACATTATGGTTTCATCTGACGGTGCCAGTTAACAGTTTATCCACTAGAGGTCTGTTTCGCACAAGTCCCTTGCAGAGTGTAGGAAGGACTGAATATCAGTACCAAAATTTTAAACTCTTACATACAATAACATATATCTAAAATATTTTGCATTACATGACAAGTATGAGAACTTCATCCTAAATGATAACATGTATTTTTTTTGGTTCTGGTGTTTCTTGTAGTAGCAGATAGATCTTTATTTCTTCTCTTTAATGTTCATCTATTCAGCAGATTAACGAGGAATACAAACCAAGAAACTAAATAGTGTGTGTCTACTGGTAATTTCACTCATTCTTCACTCCTGAACACAGAGATGAAATCACTGTGCAAGATAACTCATGAAAGCCTACTTTAGCATCCTTATCCTTTTCTCAGAAATTTTGGAGACACAAGCCAAAGGAGCTTGCTAATGGCCTTTCTTATCACTATGAGACAAATTACAGAGACAGAGACGCATTCTGGAAAATGAGACACTCAGACCTGAAATGAATTACCAAATGTCGAGTCATGAGATGAGGAAACACTGTTCAATAAACTCATTGGGGACTTTGAAGAGCCACTGCCTTCCCAGTTAAAGATATTGTGAACATCTTTGGGTTTACAGCTACAGAAAGACTCGTAAAGACAGAGACTAGGTGAGTGCAAGTTGAAGGACAAAGTTCTTGTTCCTCTAGCCTCTGTGTGAGTGTATGCCTCAGCTTTTGCTAGATACATTACCAAAACAGAATTCTTGCTTAAGGGAATGTCTAGAGAAGTCTTAGACTTTGAGTGATGCTTCCCCACAGCTTAGCCAAATCTGCTTTCTATCACTAAACCCTGAAAGCCCAGGGTGCACAGTCTACATCTTTAATACTGGACTTGGTGCCAAATATAGCTGCTCTGCCTAAGCAAAACCAGGGCCAGTGGTGGAGCTGCTGCTGCTGTTCAGCTGGACACAAAAGGCTTTGCTCAAAGGTCTTCTACATCCCGGCTTCCATTCCCATGGTTGCCAGAAGGTCTCTCTGGGAATATCTGTGGTTCAGAGTACATACCACACTGGCATGGACAGCACTAGATGCCCTCTCTGTTTGACTGATGCAAGTAGGCAATAGGCCGCCCTACTTAACAACAAACTCCAATATAATTTGGGCTTGAGAGAGATTCCCGGTCAGAGACTCTGCCACCTACTCCTTACAAGAGGTAGATGGAACAAGGAAAAATATACATTCTGGTAGCCACATGGAGGATTACTGCATCTTTCTCTTAAGGCTTGTTTATTACTAACAACATACATGATCCTCAGAACAGATGTCAGGGGCCAGGCATAAATCGTCACTGATGGAGATTATGGTGTTGCTGTGGATACTTAACTTCTAATCATCAATCAGAGCATCTACCAGTCTAGTGTGCTGCCGTGCTGTCATATACAGGGTCATAAACAAACTGACCAGAGTCAAATGGATATTAGGTATCCACAATTTCTGAAAACAGTGTCATGCCCATGCCCCATACAGTAACTGATCACAACATACACTTCAAGGGAAGGTTGTCTGCCACTCCCCATATTATATACACCTGTTTGTGTCCTGCCCCCCCTCCCCTCCCAGCCCCCCCCAATCCCTCCTGCCAGATGAACACCTAGTGTGTTGAGAGAAACCTGTAAGTTATACATATTCTAATGAAATTAGTTAAAATTATCTTGGTAAATTTCAAGGAACTGACTAAAAGTCTTCACTAGTAAAATGTGATACCCAGGAATAATAGTCCTACTGCAGTAATTTCATAATCAATAGTTCCTAAATCCTTCTCCTGCAGAGTGCTAAACCACACATAAATGTTAGATTATACCTCTGCAAATTATCAACAGTCATCACTTGCTCTTTGTAACCTGAAGCATCAAAGGGTGCAACTGGGTTTCACTTGATAAGGATCATTCATGACTCTTTCCTCACCATAATTTTTGGAGAATTTTATTAACATGACTTCAATAAAAAAATCTGGACTTCTAGATACCATTATATAGTAGCCTAATTAATGTACAATTGAAATTTGCCAGTCATATTAAATTGGAAGGAAGTGTGGACTACACTGAAGGCAGAGAGGCCTTACAGAGAGATCTGGATAGATCTGAGAGCTGGGTATCACTAACACTACGAAATGTAGCAAGAGTAATTGTTGGATTCTCCACAAACTAAGGGACAAGAGGCTGGAGAGCAGCCCCACAGAAAAAGGATCTGGGGGTTTGGGTTAAGTTGAATATGAGTCAACAGTGTGCCCTAGCAGCCACAAGGACCAGCTGTGTCCTGGAATGCATCAAGCACAGCATCACTAACTGGGTGAGGGAGGCAATTGTACTACTTTGGAAGGCTATAAACTCTCCCTAGACCCTACTTTTCTCTAAGCTAAACAAGCACAACTCTCTCAGCCCATCCTCATATGGGATGTATTCCAGCCCTCTGATTGTCTTTGTGGCCCTCTCTGCACTCTCTCTGACAGTTCCTGTCCTTCCTGTGCTGAGGACTCCAGAAATGAACACAATACTCACCTGGAGGTGAGTGTGAGAGCAGAGTAGAGGGGGTGAATCACCTCCCTCAGTCTGCTGGTCATACTTCTTTTTATGCAGCCCAAGATATGTTGGCTTTCTGGGCTGCAAGTGCACATTGCAGGCTGATGTTGAGCTTCTCATCCACCAGCATCGCATATCTTCAACAAGTATGGGCCCTATTTTTTGCAGGGGGAGCATTTTCTTGCTATTAGTGTTCTTTACAAATCCTTTCTTGTTGTCAGGTGCAGCAATAGCCAGTTGCAACTCCAGCTGAATTTTGGCCTTTCAGCCTGCTTCTCTGCATATAAGAATGACAGCTCTGTAATCTTCCTGCAAAGCCTGACCTTGCCTCTAGAGTTTATCCAATCTCTTTTTCCTCCTGAGTTCCAGAAAGAGTTCCCTGTTCACCTAAGTTGGTCTTCTGCCCTGCAGCACAATGGGATTGCTTGCTCTTGTACTTTTAAGTGCTGGTTCTCCAAAATTGACTGATGCTTGTGGATCCCTGCTCCCTCAAAAGCAGATTCCTCGGGGACACTGCTATGGATTTTTGAACAGTCCTGGCCTAGTGCTCAGAAGTGGGAGACTGGGAGAGCACAAGGGATACATTGCTGTTGCAGCACTTGAGTGAAGTCTGAGAAATTATGTGAGTACAATGAAGTACATGGACCCACAGGAGTGTCACAAAAATAATCAGAGGGAGGAACACTTATGAGAAAAGGCTGGGAGAGTTGGAGTTGTTCAGCCTGGAGAAGACTGGAGAGACCTTATTGAGGCATTTCAATACTTAAAAGTGGCCTGTAAGAAAGATGGAGTCAAGCTTTTTAGCAGAGCCTGTTGGGATAGAATAGGAGGTAATGTTTCTAAACTAAAAGGAGGTAGATTTAAACAACCTGTAAGGAAGAAATTTTTTTTTGCTGAGGTTGGTGAGACACTGGAACAGGTTGCCCAGAGAAGTGGTAGATGCACCATCCCTGAAAACATTCACGGTCAAGTTAGATGGAGCTCTGTGAAACTTGATCTAGCTGAAGAAGTCCCCACTGATTACAGGGAGATTGGATTACATCCCTAGATTATAGGTCCTCTCTACCTAAACTATTCTGTGATTCTAAAACAATCCTTTCTTTTCTTAGAACAGTAGAAGAACATTCATCCATTACTAAAAAGATGGTTCTCTATTATTAAATTAAAATTTCTTGTTTCTTCCTTTATTTTGAGAATAGTAAATTAGGGTTGTTCAGTCTGGAGAAGAAGATGCTCTGAGGAGATCCTACGGCAACATTCCTGTACCTGAAAGGGGCCTACAAGAAAGCTGGAAAGGGACTGTTCACAAAGGCTTGTAATGAGGAAGGGCAATAGGTATAAACTGGAGAGGGGAGATTTAGGCTAGACAAAGGAAGAATTCCTTCACCACGAGAATGGTGAGGCACTGGAACAGGTTTCCAAGGGAAATTGTGGCTGCCCCATCCCTGGAGGTTTTCAAGGCCAGGTTGGATGGGGCCTTGGGCAGCCTGATCAAGTGGGAGGTGTCCCTGCCCATGGCAGGGGGCCATGGAACTAGATGATCTTTAAGGTCCCTTCCAACCCAAACTATTCTATGATTTTATGACCTGTATGAGGAAAAATACACTAGCAGTGTACAAACAAACCCTTTTGGCTACTTGATGTGGTGTGACTTTGTATAAAAACTCAAAACCCCCAAAATTAATGCAAGAGGTGCTTTTGCCCACTTTAGCACAAAACCTGAAATGATGTCATAAATTAAGGCCCTATGCACATTCTGTAATAATCAAGTCTAAGCAGCCAATTAAGTGTTGCCCGTCCTATAGCAACTGTTGTCCTTCAGTTATATTTGTGGGAATACCTAACTGGTATACTAGGCATGGGAATCAGCAATCAGCAGCATCTGTGTCAAGTTCAGTGGAAGGAAATAATACAAAGACTATGTGACCTGTTGGTCTCATGGAAACAAAAAACCAGCTTAATTATAGCCATAGGATTTGCAGAGGAAGCTGAGACTACAGCTCCACTTCCTAAAACTTCTGGGTTTCATAGAGACATTTTTGATTTGTTTGCCCGTGGCAGGGTGGTTGGAGGTATATGGCCTTCAAGGTCTCTTCCAACACAAACTATTTTATTATTCTATGATTTTATGAAGTCAGGAGTCCCATGCTCCATATTCATTTGCTAATGACTCACCCTGGGGCTTGCACTGAACAACTTATCTTCTGGGGTTTTAATTTCCTCACCTCTAATATACTTATGATTCATTTTGAATTTTAGTGGCCTGAGGAGTGTAGAGGCAACCCCTTGTACTTTAATACTACTGCACAGATTCAAACGTAGGACACAGAAACCTCTTCCACTGCACTGAACACACAACAGAAGTTCTCCAGCAGAGCAAGATCTTCCTGATATGCCCTGGTAGTCTGTTGATTTAGGCTAGACATAAGAATTTCTTCGTCATGAGAGAGGTGAGGCAATGGAACAGGTTGCCCAGCGAAGTTGTGGCTGCCTCATCCCTGGAGGTTTTCAAGGCCAGGTTGGATGGGGCCTTGGGCAGCCTGGTCTAGTGGGAGGTGTCTCTGCCTATGGCAGGGAGGTTGGAACTAGATGATCTTTAAGGTCTCCTCCAACCCAAACTGTTCTATAGTTCTATGATTCTATGATATGCCCTATCCGGAGAAGGAAGCTTGCTAGGTGAACACAACAGGGCGGCAAAGGTGGAGAATTGGTGGGAGGACTGGAATGGGATGAGGAGAAGCTCTGATGGATTGGGAAAGGTTTTAAACTGGTGGTACTCCATCTAAACTGAAAGGACCAGTATATCTTGGCAAAAAGGATCTTTCTGATGGGAAGTCCAGGAATGCAGCATGCACCAGCAAAACACCAAACCAGCTTGGCTCTTACCAGTGCTTGCATGCCTTTTATGATATGGAACACTTGAACCTCCTCTCACTTAGGCCAAAAGGTGATGTCTGTGTCTGCTGCTGTCCAGCTGAAGATACTGTTTTCCTCACAAAATGACATAATCATTTTTATTACCAGTTATACAGAGGTGTAAACTGTCTACAGTTTTATCTGCTATGTTCTGCTAGGTTACTTGCCTTTGATGTGATTTGATATACTATTATTTCCTTGTTAGTCTGCATCTGACATTTTATAGGAGTAGGCGTCTGTTTTAGAGGATTTTTTCTTATAGGAAACACTAATTTTACTGGTTTCTTTTTTGTTGTTCTGTTTTGGTTTGGTTTTGGTGGTTTTTTTGTGTTTTGGTTTTTTTTTTCCTTTTTTTTTTTTTTTTACAATTCTCACCGAAAGCATTGAGGATATGAAAACAAGAACCGAATGTTTGCCAGTGGTTTGTTACTCATTTTTTGTAGCAGTCATATTTTATATGTCCACCAGAGGGCACAACTATACTGTAAATGCAGTATAGCTATGGCTGAGGCTGTTTGGTCATGTGCTAAAAGTGCCAGTAAAAAAACCCCAATGTTTGCAGGCGAGTCTTTTCATGCTGTGGAAGGCGTGGATTAGTGGCACTGGCATTACACCTCTGTTGTCAAGTATAAGGGCCAATTCCACTTATTCATGGCAGAGTACTGCTGCCATGTGATAGTCCGTCCCCAGCCTTTGATGTACAGCATGGCTTCTAGCAGTCAGCATTGATCCACCAGAGATCTGGTGCTTACCAGTTTTCCATCAAATGCATGGATTATACTGGGCTGCATTTACAGAATTTAATTTTTTTTGTTCAGTGTTTGGTATATAACCATAGTTAAGTGTGCCCAAGTGTCCTCTAGCAATGGAGGGTGTAAATTTCACTTTCAGATAGAAAGATTCAACACCCTTACTGTGGTGTTCATGGCCAGGAATGCTGAAAACAAAAATAGATATCTCATTTCTCTTTTTTTAATATTTTCTTCATGTTTTTTTCATTTTTTCTTTTTTTTTTTTTTGCTTTTTCTTTCATGGATGTACTAAAACACAAGTGAGGAAAACACCAAGAAAGCATGGAGTGGAGCCTGACCTCCACTTAAGTTCAGTTTGCTTATTAGACATCAAAGGTATCATGTCTGTGGAGCTGATGCCTTCAAAACTGGAACAAGATCTGGAGCAGGCACATCTTTCCTTCCTGCACCTCCTCGTCTGCATTGGAGGCCTAGTGTTGATTCTGTAGTTTAAAATAAGCTCCATCAGTTGTCTGGTAATGCTTTGTGGCCTTCAGTACCAAGAATAATGGGGCAAACTGAAAAGTGCGATTACAAGAAGGCCTGACCTCAGGGTGCTGCATCATTAAGCCAAAATTGGAAGGCTGCATGTGAAAGCATTGATGTGTTAATATGGTTCCATACATTACTTAGGTACTTATATATATGTTATACTTCTACATTTGCACTGTAATCCACTACAAGTTACTTCGGCCTTATAATTTTGATACATTTTAAGTAACTTTCCTTTCCACTGCAGTGGGAAACTTGTCAAAGTCATAGTTGAAATAAGCATCTTTCAAAGCTCTGAGTCAGTCCTAGAGTTTCCATTTGTTTCATCATGCACACTGAAACAGTAACACACCAGAAATAGACTCTACAGTAGTTCTAAGACATGTACCATTTGGTGTGTTTAATACAATTTAGTGAGAAAACCTGAAGCTGCTATGCACCTCTCAAGCTATTCTTCTTCATTCCTTCTCATTTACATATTTAGAGAAAAAATAGCAGACAAATGAAAGATTTTTACGTTTTGAAAAAGAACACTATACTCCACTTACACTATGCTCATTCCGACAAGTGGAGAAAACTGCCACTTCATGGCAGTTTTATATATGGAGAGGAAAACAATTTTCTGAAAACTTCTTATATATTTTTTAAAGAAAACAAACCAAGAATTTATGCACTGCTTAAGCAGATTCAGTGTGCCAGATTACTGGTGTGGATTCATGCACCAAGAATGCCTGTGCATGTTAGTAAGGTGGAAAAGGTCATTAGGCTTGAGAATTGTTTCTTACAATGAAGGGTCATTTTCCCAGTCTTGAGAGGCTCTGTAGATATCACCTGAGAAATATTCTCAGTGAGGCTGGATGTATCTGGCAGACCCTGCTGTTGTCATGAGTTTAAAATGGAAGCTTACTAAGAGATTACTGCGTGGTCCAATGCTGTCACCTTAGTGATGCCCAGGACACTAACTAGAAAGAACTGGAAGCAGAAACACAGCAAGCCCTTGGAGTGGCTCATTTTGATAGGCACTTCCGTAATTATGGTGCTCAAAGAGGCTGAAACAACGGAGCAGACAGCGTCACACTGTACAGAGAGTCACCAACGAGCCGTGCTTGCTGTGGGACTCCCGGAGAAGTACGGAAAGGATAAGCCCGGAGCGTGGGTTTAAACGCATTTGTAAGGGGACGATGTGACCGCAGGTGAGGGGCCAGCAAGGGTGACAGGTTACAGAGCTCTCTCTCTCAGCAACTTGCTGCACGGTCTGGCGCAGGTTTGCAGTAGACATAGGTCTACCTCAAGGTGGCTCTCCACAACCTCTACGAAATTACTTGGTGTTGGTCAGAAGTGTTCCCTGCGTGGACAAGTGCTAACTGGTAGCCTATTAGCTGGAAAAGAAATTTAAAATGATAGGATCATAGGACAACGTGATCATAGCCCAGAAGGCACCTCAGGAGGTCTCCTGCTTGCAGCAGGGTCATCAGGGAGCTCAGACCACGTCTCTCAAGGCTTTGTCTACTGGATAGGGCTTGCACCCTTGCAAGAGCGGAGCCTGCACAGCCTCCCTGGGCAGTGTGCTCCATTGCTTTGGCAGTCCTCAGAGGGAAAAGCGTTTTCCTTACATCCCACCCGAGTGTACTGATCCATCTTGCAGCCTGTGCCGCTTATCTCTGTACTAGGCATTCCTGTGAAGATCCCGGCCCCGTCTTCTTGATGTGACAGGTTTTGGGGGGCTGCTGTTCGGTGTCCCCCGAACCGTGCCCTCCCAGGCTGAGCCAGCCCAGGTCCCTCAGCCTGCAGGGCAGCAAAGTGCCGCACCCCTGGACTCCCCGGTGCCCTCGTCCGAACTCAGTCCGGTTTGTTGACATTTCCTCTGCTGAGGGTGCCCAAACCGGGCTGACTACATAGCTGTTGTCTCGTGAGTGCCGAGCAGAGAGAAATCATCACCTCCCTCGACCGGCCGGCCACGCTGTTCATACAGCCCAGGGACCACGGCTGGCCATGCCCACCTCACGGCCGCAGGACCTTCTCCAGAGCCCGGGTGGCTGCAACGGTCTGCCCCTCCGCCGGAGCAGGACTTTGCCGAAATCACATCGCTAGAACTTCTTTTGTTTGTTGTTTTTTTTTGGCAGTATCTGCCTTTTCAGCTCCAAGCTCCGCGCAGACCCCTCCGCGCTCCCCCCCGCCGGGCAGGGGCAACGCGGCGCGTGCCCGCAGCCCGATTTCTCCCCTCCCCGCGCGGCGCGGGAACCACCCTCCCCTCCCCCGCCGGCGCGCGCCGATTACCATAACAAAGCTCCCCCCACCCCCCCCGCCATTTCTCCGCGCCGGCCAATGGGAAGCCAGGAGGCGCCGGCCGCGTGCGCGATAAAAAGGGCGGCCGGCGCGCGGCTGCTGCAGAGCGCTCGGGTAGGAGCAGCTATGACTCTCGAGGAGATCCATGGGCAGGAGCCGGTGCCTGCGGGGCACGACTGGTACGTGCGGGCGCCGAGCGGGCGGGTGGCGGTGGCGGGGCGGCCGTGCGCGGAAGTGTCGCAGCGCTGACTCTGTGCCTTCTCCCGGCGCGCAGGATGCAGGGCGCGGGCAAAGCCCTCCGGGAGCTGCTGGTGTCGGCGCAGCGCCGCGGGTGCCTCACCGCCGGCGTCTACGAGTCGGCCAAGCTGATGAACGTGTAAGTACTGGGCGCGCCCGGCGGGGCTGCGGGGGCTGCGGGGCCGCCGCCGGGCTCACCGCGCCCCTCCCTCCCCTCTTGTAGCGACCCCGACAACGTGGCTTTCTGCGTGCTGGCCGCGGACGAGGAAGATGAGGGGGACATCGCCCTGCAGATCCACTTCACCCTGATCCAAGCCTTCTGCTGCGAGAACGACATCGACATCGTGCGGGTGACCGACGTGTCTAAGCTGGCTGCTGTCGTGGGGGCTGGCGAGGAATCTGGGGAGCCGCGGGATCTCCACTGCATCCTCATCACGGTGGGTGTCCCCCGGGAAGCAAGCGGAGCTCGGGGTGCTGCCCGCCAAGGCTGTGATTGCCATACCGACCTCTGCACGGGACTGTTAAAGCCTTTCTGGGGCAGCTTTGGTTCCTGCTGGTAGTCAGATTCCCTTCTGGGCAAGGAAAGGTGCCTCGGTGCACGCTGTGCAGAAAGTCAGCTGAGGAGTAGCGGTACTAATAGGCTACTAATAGGCTACGCTTCTGGTAACTGTGGATTTCCTCTGTTGTCCACAAGGGTAACATCCCTGCTTCCTGCTTTGTCTGTGTCAGAGCAAAAAACATCTGAAAAAGCTTTGCTTCCTAAGCTAATGCTTCTGTAAATACTGTGATGACCTCAGCTGCCGGGCAGCACTTATAGCGTGCAACTTTTTTCTTTCTGGCAGAACCCAAATGAAGATGGTTGGAAGGACCCAGCTCTAGAAAGGCTGAAGTCATTTTGTGAAGAGAGACGAAATGTCAATGACTGGGTACCAACTATCACCCTGCCTGAGTGATGATGATCCGGTGTGTTGGGGTGGCTGAAACCTTTGTTGCATTCCTAATGTGGCGTGGGTTCACTGAAGTGTGCAACAAGCTGCTGATTCCATGGATTAGCCTGGTCAAGAGACTGGATTAAAGTCACTTAGACGGGCGTGCAGTGGGCTCTTATGGAGGAGAAAGAAGAACAGCTCGCCTCGCCGGAGGGCATCTGTAGGGCCCAGCCATAGAGAGGCTGATATACCATGGAACTGAAAGAAATATTGCAGGTTTCCTGGTCAAGTGGAGCTGTTTCAGAAGGCAGAGAGAAAGTTGGAAAGTGGGCCAAAACTTTTCAGGATGACTGGACAGAGTACTGTAACTAGGAACCGTTGGTGCTGTCTGCAGAACACAGAAGAAAGTGTCAGTATTTGATGGACTGCTAGGGACTGGTTACTAAAACAAATACAGAGAATACAAAGCAGATGGTCTTCAACAGGGTTCTTGGGTCACTCTGCAGAACTGGTTTAATAACCAATTTTTACTGAAATATTTGCTGCTATTGAAGCTTTCATAATAAATTTTTGACAAGTAATATATGGGAGTGTCTTGCTTACTGGGTGGGGTAGCATGCCACTGAAATACCATTGACGTTTTGCTCATGTGCTCGTAGTCAAAGGTATATTCCACAGTAACAGAGCTATTGCTCAAATACTTTCTCTCCTGGGCCAGCTGAATGAAGAGCTGTGCTGTCCAAGTTGATAATTCAACCTTTCACCCTCTTGCAACAGCTGCTTATCGCAACAGCTTGCAGGACTAAGGAGCTGCATGCTTAATGAGCTCACTTATTGTAATCAGTAGTCTTTGTAACCTACTGAAGGAGCACAATGCATATTAGAAACATGGATATGTGGAATACAGACCTCAAGTAAACTGCAATAATTAGTTCTTAAATGTGACTTAGTAAGAGTAATTCAGAGCTACGCTGTTGCTACTTGACAGAAGCAGCTTAAACATGATAGGGCGGCTGCAAAACTCCTTGCATATCAGATACATCTAACGCTTGCTTTGGTCAGAATGGCAGTGTTAAACCTAAAACTAGCTAATAGTGAATAAACATAACATCTGCCACAAGCTGCTCTCTCATTGCCATATGCTGTAACAATAGAAGCTGTCACTCCAGAAGCCAATTTTGCAAAACTTAATTGCATGACAGTGCCAAATGAAGTCCAAAACAATTTAGGGATCTTGTGTTCTTTTTTTTTTTAGAGATCCTGTCATGGAAAGTTAATATGGGTGGGCTGATTTGGCCCTCTGTTAAAAGAGAAAATACCACCCTGTTTACACAATTGAGTATGCCTCAAGATTTGACAGTAAATGGCATAATGATGATCCCTTCTAGAGAGCAAGAAAGCTAAACTACTCACTTCCTCTATAGGCGCTAAAAATACTCAGTAGTCACAACTACATTTCTTCTAGGCTGGCTGGCAGTGATTGACAGTAGCTCTTGCTGAAAAGTGGTCATTTTTACATGCAGGTCTTGTGCAGTTGTGGCTTCTGGTAAGCTGCTTGCTCTCAGTGTCATCGTTCCTGGTAAGGGAAGTTCAAATTGAGCTCCAGTGTTCCTGGAATATGTTGCTTTTTAGAGAAGGTATCTAACACCATTTGGCCTTTGTTACCATGTCATGAGGTAGGGTAGCAATCAGACTTCTGGCTGAAGAAAAGACTGTACGGTTGTCAGACCTCTGCGAGTATTCCTGCTTGCATTTAAGATATAGGAGTTTCTGCACAGCCTGTTTTTCTACTTAACCTGCACTAATCAACTGGTGTATGCTGTAGGACGTCGAGAAAAGTCATGTGGAAGAGCTAAGAGAATAAACAGTTTTGATAGCTGTGACAACAGACACTGCCTTTAAGGCAATTGCTTTGATACACAGAAGATACCAAGTCTGGATGCCTCATTGTATTTTTTTAATGTTTTCCAATAGCAAATGCAGGTTTCTTTATTTTTGGTGGGTTTACAGCTGAGAAGCATATTTTTGTTCTTTGCTTGGGGCCTAATGAGTGCTCAGAGCCAAGAACAGGTTAACGTGAACTGTCCTAAAATCAACATTTATGTGAACTGTAAGCAATACTGTACAGCCTTAAGTGGTGTGAACAAAAACCTAAGAAGACAGAAAGAGGTTCTCGAGCACATAGACCATTATGTGTACAGTTACATATACAATTAAAATATGGCTGAGAAGTGCAACCAATTTATTGGCTGATTTGCACCTAGTAGGAAGTTTAACCTTCCAGCTTTTGTGGAAGAAATAATGAGTATTATGGAGCAAACAATTAAGTTTACAAGGCAGCACAAAATTACCCTTGTGAGGTAATCATCTTTTAGAAGATGGGAGGCTGACCTTTACCTCTGCAGTAGTCCTGTGAAGCTGTGAGCTGTGCTTCATGTGAGGTACACAACTTCTTGGTTTTGTCACCTGTACAATTCCCTTGAAATCCCTTCTGGCTTGATGCAGATACACTGTGAGGCAAGTAATGTTAAACTGAGTTAGTCTGCATATGTTGTTAATACAGCATTGCAAATAAAGGCAGCTTTAAGTTGCAAGTTATGTACTGCTGCAAATATTTGTAATGATCAACAGTACTTAATGTAGCAAAAATTCAGCAGCTGTTATCTACTGATACAAGTTGACTTCATCTTTATGCGCTTAAATACATAACTGTGCAAGAAGGAACTACACAGTTGTTAAAGGTAGACAGCAGACTTGGGTATTACTGGCTGCAGGGGGAATAGCTGGTTGAGAGATGCTAGTAGGCTCACCAGATGTCCAGGATGTTTGGTCAGGTATGTGGGGAAGCTGGAATGGGGGGAACAGTAATCTCTTATGTCTGTGAGCAGCCTGCCCTGTGTACCTCGCCTTCCCAGGAAACAGAAGTGCCTAGGACAGAGGCACTATGGCTTTGCAGGGCTGACAGGGATTGCTGGGACCTCTGCCACAGTGCTACATGCAAGCTGAGCTGCTCTGTCTTCACAGGCTGGCTTGCTTTGTGCCACAGTGTGCCACGTAAGGGGATTCTGAGGGAGGAGATGGATCAACAGTAATTGATAGCAAAGGTGGTTCTCCAGCACAACAGCCAGCCTAGTGACATAGCAGGAGCTGCAGGACATGGAATCACAAAGCGGAGATGCTTCTGGCCCTGCTTCTGGAGGTCTGCTTTCTGTTGAGCCTTTCACTTGTGTACCACTAGGTGATCAAAAGCATGTATTTAAATATTACAATCATAAACATTTGTTTTGCACTGTCTGTACATTTCTTTTAATGAAGCAATGTACAGAGTTTAATTTAAAATTTATTTGAGCAATGAGTTTACATTTCTCTGCCTGGGTAACTATTTCACCATCTCATAGTGCTGTCAGGAATTTCCCGTACTATGTCGTTTGCTTCTCTTAGTGCTGTTTTATTCCTGCTACACTTCTGTGTATCACTTTCCTTTCTTCTCTCTCTTGTGGTTCTGTAACTACATGGTGATGTTCTCTTTAAATGCCTGATTCTTTTAGTATATGCCACACTGATTTACCTGCCTTATTGTATTGCAAGGACATACATATGCATACTGGCACACAGGGGACAGTTGTTGTAAACAGTGCTTTCTCTTTGCTGTCTGTTGAGTAGGAAATATAAAAAGGAAGGTCATAAAAAGTGTACTAGAAAGAGGCACGCAAACTGCTGGACAAAGTAACGTTTGCATAAAATCTGTGCATATGCTAGATTATCTGCTCAAACTGCTTTTAGCACTAGATGCTCAGGGAAGGAATACTAGCATGCCCTCCTTGCAGCCTTAGAGTTCTGCAGACTGGTGGAATTTTAGTCACAGGTGAAGACTATTTGAATTAATATGTGTTCTGCAAGGAGACAACCTGCAAAAATGCTAGTACCAGGAACATGCCATAGCACCACTGTCTGATTCATCAGGGAGACCTGGCTCATATCAACAAATCCCTTAACTCTGTCTCTCAGATTCTCTGTCATCAGCAGGAAAGAGCAGTTTGTACCCAGGTTAAACTATGACAATAGTACAAATAGTGTGTTATGAGTGGAAGCAAACATCACATGTAAGAAAGACTGGTGTGTGGAGAAGGCTGTGTGAATATTGTATTCCTTGTAGGGACGCATATTGTGGACAGCTATGCTCATGACTATGCATCAACAAAACCTCATTTATTGTAGAGCAGCAGTGGCAGAAATGGAGTTGGGTGGAACAATGGGACTATACAGACAGTACATATGCCTCACTGGACCTATTCTTTCTACAAGTTTAATAAAAACTGCTTCTCATTCCTTACCCATTTCTTCATGATTTTCTCACTTTATAAAGTTTAAACATGCAATGACAGGATATTGGAAAAGACGAGTTAATACTTCGTGTGTAATTATTTCATACTGAATGAGAGAATACTCCTGTTATTCATTGTCCTTCAGTAAGATATCTTTATACACAAGATTCCAAAGATTGGAGTGTATGTGAAGCATTAATTTGAATATATTGGTAAGTTCAAATGTATAATCAGATCCCAGACGTAACTGTAGTGGCTATAAAATTTCCTCTGATCTCCTGCCACACTGGCATGTGATTATTTTGCCTTGCTTACATTCTGATTTTTGTGTGTGGTAAGAATACACAATTATTCTTTTCTGTGTGTCTAAGCTGTAGAGCTGACTTTACTTTGAAATCATGACTTAGAAAATTTAGCATGAATACGTATTGCTGATTCAACACTAGTTAGTGCAACAGTTTTTTTATTTGTTAGAGATATTTTATAGTTATATAGATATAACAAGAGGTTTACTGACTGATTTAATATTTGCTGTGTGCTACAACTCATGAGAAATGAGCCACCTCTTTTTTGAGAAGAACAGCTGTAACTCCCTATAGAAAGTCACATCTGCTACCATCCCTTGCAGAATAGCAACACAATGCAACAAAGAACACCCAAAATGAATTTGAATATCAGAAACAATTTTTACTGTCCTGCTACAACACAAAGTTAAGAATTTTCAGAGCTGTGAATCTAAGGTTTGCTTCCTACTCCCTTTTTATGGGGCGCTTAAGCTATAGCAGCCCAGTCTTCACGTCATACTGAAGCCAGTGGGAAGAAATGGTTGTTAGTGATTTCTACATAAATACATAAACAAATAACTGAGGCCCAAAATTTGATAAATTTGACTTCCAGAAATATGGCATCTCAATTAGATATCTCCTTGGTACACTCAGAAGCCCATATATTCAGCTGGGAGCTAGGAGTCAAAACTCTCCAACCAATCAGCTTATTTGGCTGTATAGCTGCAAAACTTACATACCAGACTTCAGGTTTTACTCTTCTGCTTAAGAATAAGTGTTTTAGTTTGGTTTGGCTATGTGGCTGAAATGAATTTGGATCTTTACCTGCTAACCTGCTTTAGTTCACATGGCAAAACAGAGTTGGAGCATGCAAACAGGATCTCTCTCACAAGAAACTAGGTCGGATGACATGCTCTAAGGGACCGGCTGATACTTTCCAGCTGCGGTTGGGCATTCAGTTCATGGGACCACATTAGAAGTATATACAGCACAATTGCTTGCTGATTAAAAATAAATAGACAATTCTTGGCAATAAGAGGAATACGTTGGCCTATACTTCACAATAGAATAGATTTTAGTGTAATACACATACCAATTTGTTTGAAACAACTGCATGCTTTTGAATTAACAGAGTTAAAAATCAGCTTTAGCAGTGGCTTGCTGAACTTAATTCTTTCTGAAGCAAGAACGATGAATGGAACTATTTCTAGAAGTGGTTGCCAAAGATCTTTTTTTTTTTTTTTTTTTTTTTTTTTTGTGGTAGACTAGCACTGCCCAACTGGCAGTTTTGGGGTAGATTTGCCTGGTCCATAGCCTTTGTGCCTGAGGAGCAGGTGGCTCCATGGGGATCCTGCCTTACTGCTATGCTGCTGCATTGCACACTTGGGGCACTGTGTGAGTCTTGGGCTGGACAAAGAACAGGCTGCCCCAAGCAGGGGCTGCCCCCAATGTGGAGCCTGACCTTTTCATTTGCCACTCATTATGCAGCTAGACCTTCTTTGTAGGTACAATGGTATGCAGTACTTGCAGATGATTTCCAGGTGACATAAAGATGAGTAGGACTGTACCCCAAGAGAAAATATTACATCAAGAGCTGAATCACTGGATTAAATTGTTGTAATGTCACAAAGCATTTTTTAAATATAGATAAGCACAAATTGATGCATCATCTTCCGCGGTAGAAGAGAACAGCTACTGAAAGGAAGACTATGAAATCTTGCACCAGTGCCAATACCTATTGCTGCTGTACAAAGTTTTGGTGCTTTAAGTTTGCCTATGTTAAAACAAAACTCCTTACTCTAGGCTGTTTTTCTACATGCAAGAGGTAATGCATCAAAAAAAGACATGCTGCCTTTGTAGGTGGTTTCATGCTGTTGAAGGCATGTTTATGGAATATAAGCAATAGAGTGCAAATTAGTTGGATGCAGATAAAAATAGAAGGATTGTAAAGTGTCTGTATCTACTATATTCTTCACTAATACAGATGTTCTCTGTCTTATGTACCGCACTGTTCCTGTAGTGCTATAAAGTCCTTCAAATAAACTGGTGAAAAACAAAAAAGAAAGCAGTAACAAGCACCACATGGTTTGTACTAAATGACTGCGTTATTGGGATGCTGCCCCTCCAGGAGTACTGCAGGGGAATAATGGGTTGTGCACAGCCTGACCTGTCTGGGATGGGAACTGCTCATCCGTACTGATGCCAGGCTCAGCCTTGCATAGGTTGCTGCCTCATTGAGAAGGACTGAAGCACACAAGTTTAAAAACAGGTGTTTTGTTGTGCTTTGAGGCCATGGATAATAGAAGTACGCCTATTAAGTATGTCAATAAAAATTGTTCCAGGTTTCCTTAGCCACCTGGCTAGCAAGCAGATTTAAAGCGAATATAGACTGTGTGGCTCTCTGAAAATAGGTATTTTCCAGCATAGATCATGGTCTCTTGTTTTAAGTGAATTTTAAAGAGTGCTGTTTATTTGCTTTTATAATAGCTAAAACAACTTTCAGGTGCATAGCCATTCTGCACAGCATGTAGCATATATGAAAATACTGTTTAATTGGGATGGATGTAGTATTTTTATCCCTATGCTAAAGTACCTCTTGAATTTTGTGAAGTTTTCTTCACTTCAAGATATGTAAAAAAAAAATCCCTAAATTGGAGCTAAGTCCTGAGAAGCGCTATAGGAGCTTCGTGGATAAATCAATTAAATAGATAAATAATGCTCACAATGCATCATGATAATTGTACTCATAAAATAATTCAGACATGTTTCCATAAATGACACATTTACCCAAACAGAGTACACGTATCCTTGTGGTGAGTATACAAAAGAGCATTGTTAAGTGTATCTGCAAATACACAAGAATGAAAGGCAAAATGGTTCAGATCTGACATTATATCACAGGCTTATAATTTGCCTCTGTGTGCTCTGCTCCATCACTTATCAGAAGGTAAATTACTGCCTGGAACAGTGCTGCAGAACAGAATTCTGACTTGTTGCTTTCTGTAAGGCTGATTTCTTTAACAGAAAAAAAACAAACCAAGAAATAAACTTGATACTGTGCTATGAAGGTCTGGCTGTGTTACACACTTCCCATGGGGCAGGTCACTTAGTGGAAAAACAACAGCAACACTTGAAAAACTATGTAAGGGGTTTCTGAATTCTTGAACCTCCTCTACCCCTAATTCTGCCATGGGATCTGGACTGCATTTTCAGAGAAATGTGTTTCATGCTGTGCTTCTCAATAATTGTCTCTTCACTGGTACCAAGGGCTCATGACTTGGAATCTGGGGTGAAGTTAGCACTGAATTTATTCAAGCAAGAAGCGTGTGAGTTGTGCAAGAGCTTGTCTTGCAAAGCAGCTGAAGAAAGTACAATGTGATGCCTGTCAAAGCATTGGTATAATATAGTTTTGACATCCTTGTTATGTGATATCTAACCAATAAGAAATGCATATTGTCCTGTATCTGGTTTGCCAGAGAGCTAACTGATGTTTTACTTAACCTAAATCAGTAGAATCTGTCTTTTGAGAAAGTACAACCAGAAAGAACTGGCTGAGTGGAAGACATCTGGTGTGGAAATGGTCACTGGGATTTGGTGGTAGGAGGAGGTGTCCTATACCTATGATTGCAGCACTGAACCCCTTATACAGAGCTCCAAATTGAATTTTTGATTCAGCTGGCCAAAGGACCAGAGCTCTTGAAATAACTAAGCCCTACAAAGTCTGTGAAAACTAGTGACAAGATACATCAGAGCAGCTGTGCCCTGACTGCTGCCAAGCCTGCTGTGTGTACTCATTACAGACTCCAGAAAATCCTCTTTGGAGAAAGGATTTTTAAATGCTTCAGCTGTAGAAACAGCATCAAGCAGCATTCATAATCAGTTGTTAAGACACATAGAGGAAACCAGGCTTCAATGCTTGTGGATATTGTAGCAGCCCTGCAGTACCTTATGAGTTACAGGTGATCACCTTCATGGAACTGAAAACTAATAGGATGCTTTGCTTACAAAGTAAACTTTGACTGGCCTAGTTGTACCTTCACCCGAATTACTAATAACTTACTACGGTGTGTCTTTTACAGCAAATTGCAGTGTTAATTATTATAATAAGCGCATGCAGGCCAGATTCACATGGAGAAGATGCTGGAGCCTGTTCTGCCCCCAGAAGTGCTGATGTTACCACTCAGGCCTCAGCTAGTTAAGGACATTTTGCAAGAACTGGTTCCTCATGTCCCATACCTGCATTTCTCCCTCCCAGGCCCACGTCCTGTATTGCTGCCTCTGCAGAGACTGCAGCTGCAGACATCATCTGTGCTGTTTCCCCACTGCAGGAGTGGGCTGCTCCAGACTTTCCAGGGGCCTGCCTATAAGGTTTGGTTAGCCTCTTGTGTTTCTGTAGGGATAAGGGCAGTGTAAAAGCAGGACAAAATAGCACATATGACACTGGCTGCCACTATCTGAGATGTGCAAGGTGCAGTGGCTGCAGGGGTGTTTTCAGGCCCGGTGATCCTGAGGTGGCCAAGATACCAAGTCCACCTGCTGTCCTGCCCCAGAGGAAGGGGCTTTCCTCCCTGTCCCAGACTCACAGAGCTCCCCATCACCCAGCTAATTTATCTATATTAGCCAAGCACTCACCTGCTGAAAGCAGAATGTGGACAGGTTCCCCATGGCTGTTTGAAGCTACAGGGAAAATTAGAAGACTAGAGGAAAACTTAAAAAGCTGCAATTCTTTCCACAAGTGCAGAAGAAAGCAGTCACCTTGTTCAGTTTTTGCAGTAATATCCTAATCAGGATGAAAACTTAATATAGCATACAATTGAGGTTATCGAATACACTTATATAAAGCCTTTCAGAGCAACAGCACATCAGCTGGTAGAGGCTGCTACTAGAAACTGAGGTTTCTTTGTTTCCTAGCAGCAGATGATTTCCTCTCCTAAGGCAATTATGTAGCCTAATTGCCTGTAATAATCATCCCTGTTAAAAGTGTGCTAATGCCAGCCCTTCTTGTTTTGCAGAATGTCTCCTTCCACATTTTCTGCTTTTAGGTACAAGAGACAGGCTCCACACATTTAGAAAACAGAAGTAACATTGAGGAATGTAGGATTTTATTATCTGAAGCCCTTCAGTGATGCTGTTACTGGTGTCTAAGCTGTTACTTTAAAAAAAATAATTAAAGAAAAGAGAAAAAAATAGTGTGTTATTTCAGAAATGTAACCTGTTCCTAAAAGATGCTTTGTTTTTCCAGTTACCTACATTTACTTGGGGTGTATTTTTATTTATCAATAGTTCTTTATATCTGTACTTTTTTCAAAATGCTAGTTAGCTCTAGCAATGCTAGACTCTGCTGTGCTGAATTACTACATCTTTTACAACTAAATTTGAAAAATCTCAAAAAAATCATAGGATATACTGTTGGCAGGATGAATTAGATAATATAACACATCTTTGCCACTACTGACATGTGGTTTTACTTTAATATTATCAGTGTTTTCTTCCTAGGAGGTAATTTACCAATACATTATAATCAAAAAATAAATTTCATAGTATGTATGTGAGCAGTGAGAAATGTAGCTTTATTTTTGAACAAAGGTCAACAAAATATATAACCATACTGGTTCAGAGCAAAGGTCCACCCGGGCTAACATCTTTTCTTTGTCAGTAGCCAAGAGCAGATGTCTAGAGAGGGGTGTCAGGAAAGGGCAAGCACATTGGGATCTTCCCTGTATCTGATACTCTTAAGAAACTTGTAGTCCTGGGGCTTGCTCTGGCTAACACTGTAGCATCAATATATATTTTCAGCATTCAATGCTTAGAGGGCAAATGCTTAAAATTCAGGTCCTGGCAGTAGGTACACGGCAAGTGCACAGGCAGGTCAATAGCATAACAAAAGGATTCCTGAAGAAGGACTGTGCTCCTAGAAATACAGAAAAAGAGACCTCACAGGAGTTTAGGGGTGAAGTGTATAAAGATGTCTGAGAAGGGTGTTGTTCAGCTCCCTGCAATCTCTTTCCCTAGATCCTCTGTTTGTTAGAAAAGTAGAAGGGTAATCTGCATATTCTCTTTGCATTTAAAGACAGAGTAAACCTCAGCGTTTTTTCCTCCCACCCAAATCATACAGCAGAGGCAAGGTTACTTTAGGCCCTACTGCTTTACATGTACATAAACACTAATTGTATTAGTCGCCACTGTGAGGCTTGAAGGGAAATGTGGATGAAACTGTGTAAGAATTTACTCTGAGTTGCCCCTTTCTCTCAGTCTTTTGTTGTCAGAAATTCTCCTACACAGAAACAGTCTTGCCCTTTCTCTGGGGAGATGTCATTGGTTGACCATTATTTTTCAGGCATAAACAAAAAAGATCTGGACTTTGAAACCACCAATTTTACATCCTCCTGAGAGAAGCTGAAAATCTGACACATATTAGAAGAACCTTCTGTGTATGAAGCTGCTCAGTGCCAGGAATATGCAAGGACACTGGAGAAATATTGAATTTTGCAGAAGCTGAAAGAGTCATGAGGGCTCTGCTTATGGATTTATTATATAGCAAGGTAATGCTACAGAATGAAAGCTCAGAAAGAAAGAGCAGCCACTGAAAGCAATTTCACAAACTCCCACCCTTATGTAATTCACAGAGAGTGTGCTGCTACTCAAAAAGGAGCAATACTGTGTATAACTTTAGTAGGAAGTTTTATGCATTGGGTCAGACTACCTTGATGGTAGCTCTGTCCAATTCAGTGGGATGAAATGACAGCTAAATTTGGCATTTTGTGATTGCCTCCCTTGGGAAGCTGCATGGGCGCAGAGGCTTAAGAGGCTTAAGAGATTCACCCTATTCTTGACTTTCCCAGCTATTTTGTCTGATAATGAGAACTGAGACCTCCAGACTGCTTTATAAGCACCATGCCAGTGAACTCAGTCACTGAAGGATCTGAAACACCCAGTATCTGTGCTTAGCTGGTTACTCCTATGCAAGATGTGTGCATGGTGTAGGCAAGGTATGTTCCTGGTTATTGAGCAGGATAAAAAATATCACAGTATGTTACGTTATGGTTTAGTTGTCTTCAGTTAAACTGTTTCTGTGTTTATTTTTGCTATATACATTCAACCAGAGACAACACCTACATCTTAATGTTGAAATATTAGATTCTCTTTTGGAAGTATTATGTGCAGCTCGCTTCAAAAAACAAAGCACAACAAGAAAACCCACCTTTGTTGGCAGCTGCCAATTTTTCTACACAATGTGTGAAAGAAGAAATAGGGAAATGGGTTTCTAACTCTACAGATGGACCTTTTGTAGGAAAAGGAATGCCACACTTTCAAGATATGTGGTCTGCTCTTTCTACCCTAACAGGGACAGCACCGTGCACTCTTACAGTTTTCCGAACACATGTTGGGGACTGAAACTCAGCACGGCACCAATGCTGAGTACTCTGCATTCCTGCGGGCCTACCTCAGCCACTGTCTTCTCTGTCTTTCCTCAGCAAGGATGATTAGCCAACAAGTGTATCTCTTGTAAGCATGTGGGTTATTGCTCCAACTATTCACACTGACCCACGCACACAGTCATGCAGGCTGAAAAAAAACAATGGCATGTTTGCTGGCACGGCAGTAATGCAGCCAAAATTAAAAGTGAAACAGGGAAGAGACATAAAACTGAAACATAACCATCGTGTATGTGATTGCAGTTCACAATTTTCTTCAGGGACCTTTCAAGCTTTTTCAGGGATGTGACCCCTGCAAGATTCACTGCTACTAAAGAGCCACTGAGTTTGGGAAGCTGTCTATCTATAGATGTAGTGACTAGTTAATCTTCACAAAAAAGAAGTCTTGTGCAAACTTGTCCTGTGTGCTGCATGCAGCACGAGGTCCAAGGACTGCAGATGAGCATAGCCTGTGATGGATGCCGAGGGCAGCCAGCAGAGCCTGACAACCAGGATGAGCTGTGAGGTGATGACCCTTTGTTTAGATCTCTTTAAATTGAGGCATACTGAAAAGGTTTGCAGAGTTATTTTTATTATTGTTATTATTAGTCCACTGCACAGAATCTGGCCTTTGTATTACTTATTAGATGTGTGGAAGGATATTTTGCTCACATAGAAAGGACTTTGATCTACAAAGGTTTTACAGGACGTGGCAGGGGGGCAATGTCCTGGACAGTCTTAGAAAATGTAGATAATTAGAATTCTACTATTGTGATTACTTAAGGATATTTCTGTATTTTTTTCTGTGACACATTGAATATGATATTTTTCTCTAAAGACGTTAAAGAGAATTGTAGTGAATGGCACTTCTATCTGGCTTGCCCAAAGGATGTGGATACTATGACGAGAGCTTGTCCACTTAGGTTGACTTTGGCTTTCTGAGCATTCCTGAAAAATCCCTGGGTCACCACAACCTTTTCTGCAAAAAATGGAGTTCTGTGGGCCAGGAGCACTGGCAGTATTTTCTTTAGGCTATGCTGAAGCCAAAAGCAAGGTGACCTTTCTTACAAAACTGGCTGCAGAGTGGATGTTGCCTGCAGGTCAAAGTCTGGAGCTCATTGAAATTTTTTAATCTTTGGGTCTGAAGCCTTGTATCATCTAAATTGGAGGCAGTATTTCAGAGCAAAAGCATGCTTGCAGAGGCTGATACCCTTCAGTAACTACACTCTGTGAAAAGGAATTAAAACTTTAGCCTTAAAGAAAGGAGTGGGGTGTGTGCAGTTTTTTTAAGGATAGGCCTGATTGAGTATTGCATCTTAAGGAGGGAGAAATGAAGAAAATAATTTCTTTGTGTTCTGTCTTTTGACATGCTGAAGTGCATGATTTCTTAAGGTTTTAGACTTGTTTGCAGGGGGAAAAAAAGCTATTAAGTGTAGTTACAAATTAATTTTTATTATTAATTATTTTGATACCTAATCCATAATTCTCAGGAATAAAGGAGATCCTTCCTTTTTAGAAATAAAAGAAATTTTCCAGACTGCCTTTTCTAACATTGCAGACCTACAGTATCTATAATATTTCTTTAAAATTTAGTTGTAAAACACATTGAAATCATCAAGGGATAGATAAAGAAATTCTAATTGCTAAAAAAAGAAAGATGATAAAAATAGCTGTACAATACTGAAGGAAATCATCCAAGAGAAACTACTTCAGCTCTCAGGATGTTGTGCCTCAAAGGAAAGAAGAATGATGAACAGTTAATATGGATCTTACTAGGGAGAACTTTTAAAGGAAAAATTTTAATTCTGTATGCAGTGAAAGACGTCAAGAAGTATAATGTCAATTTAGAAAACTGACAGCAAATACTTTCTAGGAACTGTTTACTAGTAAAAAATGCATAAATAATAAACCTGATACAATATATGGAATATTTGGAAACTTCACATAAACAATTAATTAGGCCTCCAGGGGGAATTGCAACAAAAGAAAAATTCATTAAATACTGCAATCAGTAGCGGCTGTAGTATAAATCAGATGAAGGAGAAAGATGGCCTGCTAATGAGTCACTGAATTATAATGCTTTCTTGCAGTTAATGCTTTTTCCAAGAAGAGATGGGAGAAGGAGAGGTAAACAGGTAGAAATTATACAAACTCCCTTATATTAGGCTGTAGGAAATGCAGAACCAGTGATTTATTATAAAGTCTCTACTTCCTATTTCTATTACTGATTTGAACAGCTGGAAATTAGCAGCTGGAAATTATAGAGACAATCCAGATTGGACAGCTTGTGCTTTTGAGAGAATGAATAAAACACAAGGCTCTGACTGGAAGACATTGGGGCAATTGTGCAAAGTGTAGTTTGATGTTTCATTAGGCAGATATCAGTTTTACCGGGAACGGTGACCATTGTTTTCAAGGAGCTGAGGCACGAGGCTCAGGAAAGTTATTCTGTGTTACTTGAGTGGCATGCAGAAATACGGAGAGAAAAAGACATTAATAGTGGTGCTAGAAGGGAACACTCATAGAAAATGAAGATATAGAGAAGATACAAGTGAAGGGGCCAAGGCCGGAGCCCCTTACCACAAAGAGTCTGGGTACAGTCAGGAGAAAATAAGTGTGCTTAATGTGTATAGGAGGGGGACAGGGAGTGGGAATGCCCTTTTTTGAATTAAGGTACCCTTTGGAATCCCCTGTTTCCTTTAGAACAGGAGTAAAGGAGAGCAGAGGAATTCTCTCCGCAATCTCTGGTTAAAATCAAGCTGAGGAAAGAGAAAATTAAATTTCTGGTGGATACTAGGGCTGAGTATTCTGTATTGAATAGTTTGAAATAATAATATATAAAATATATAATAAAATATAAGCATTATTGGTACAATGGGAGCCAGGGAAAGACAACCATGTTTTTGAATCTTTGAGATTTAAATTAGGAAAACAGTGGGTAATTTATCAGTTTTTGCATTTGCCAGGCTCCCCAGAGCCATTGTTAGGGAAGGATTTGCTTGAAAACAGAGAAGATCAAATAAGATTTGGAGAAGGGGAAGCTGAAGTTTCTATACCAGAATCTAAATATATTGAAGTGACAGCTTTATTATTACAGGGTGTTAACATTCAAAGAAAATAATACCTTGAGAGTCTGAAGATGCTGTAGTCCCAACAGTGTGAGGAGGAATAATACCTGGGCGGTCCAAGTAAGCAGAACATGTAAGAGATGATTTGAAACCAGGATTGATTCCAGCAAGAATTAAACAATACCTTTTAAAATTAGAAGCTAAGCTTGGGTTAGTATCAGGTATTACACTGCCAGACTTATAAAGATACATTTTTCTGTATTCCCCCTGAAAAGGCAAATCCAGACCTTTTTGCTTTTGAATGGGAAAATCTTGAAACTGGCAGAAATACTCATTATACACAGACAGTTCTGCCCCAAAGATCTGAAAACAGTCCAACAGTTTTTGGGAATCAATTAGCCAAAGAACTAGAAATATGGAAAAAGAAAATGATGGGGTAACAATATTACAGTATGTGTATGATATCCTCATTGCTGCAACTACTAGAGAAGATTATGACTGACTACAAATCTTTTAAAATTTTTGGGACCGAGTGGATACAGAGTTTCCAGAGAGAAGGTTCAGAGAACTGTCACTTGGATTTCAGATACAGCAAGGACAGTGATAACTGGGAATGGAAAGAAAAGAAACTATTTGCCAACTACTCTGGATAGTATTTGCGTTAAGAATATTTCTTGGGATGAGGCACGAGTAGTAATAAAATTTTACTTAAAAAAAGTGATTCCAGGGTTTGGGGTACCTTTAGAAATGTCTTAGGACAGAAGTCCTTGTTTTGTGGCAGAAGTAATCAAACAACTACGCAGTGCTCTAGGAATGTCCTGGGATTTGCATTTGCCTTATAAGACTCAATCTAGTGGGAAAGTGGAGAGAATGAATTATACTTTGAAACCGCAGTTGAGTAAAATATGTCAGGGAACCTCTAAGATCCTGCGTAAAAGCACTACCTTTAGCATTATTAAGAATTTGAATTCCACCTTGACGAGGATGCCTTAGCCCATATTGTATAGGAGGTCTTATCAGATGCCATAAGTCCCAGGAGATATCACTGTTAAAGGGAATGTGGAAATTAATAACTGTTTGATATCTTTAGGAAAGTCTCTCCAGGAATTGCAGAAATTTGTGACACTTAACAAATCCTTAGAGCTTGACATGCCAGCACATCCATTCCAGCCTGGAGATTGGGTGTATGTCAAGTCCTGGGACTCAGAAACACTAACTCCTAAGTGGGAAGAACCACATCAGATACTTTTAACTACATACACAGCTGTGAAGCTCGCTGGAAAAGGACCCTGGACTCATCATTCATGGATTAAGAAGGTTCCTGCTTTACTGACCACAGCACAACGATCCTCGTCTGCTCACCTTCTGACAACTGAGTATTGAAGCCTGAGTGGAAAATCCAATGGGACTCAGGGAACCCACTAAAGATGAGGATTCAAAGAATTAGATCATGATGAATTTTGGGATCATGTTTCAAATGACTGTTATTACAGTAATGTGGATAAAAAAGGTGGATTGGAATGACAACAGCATATTGGAATTGATAAAATGAATAGACACTCTAGCATGACAGCCTGCCACCTCAATCATAGAGTCATAAAATCATAGAATAAGCAGGTTGGAAGAGACTCACCTGATCATCAAGTCCAATCATTCCTATCAAACACTAAATCATGCCCCTCAGCACCTTGTCCACCAGTGCCTTAAACACCTCCAGGGAAGATGAATCAACCACCACCCTGGGCAGCCTGTTCCAGTGCCTAATAACCCTTTCTGTGAAAATTTTTTTCCTAATGTCCAGCCTAAATCACCCCTGATGGAGCTTGAGGCCATTTCCTCTTGCGCTGTACCCTGTCACTTGGGAGAAGAGGCCATTACCCTCCTCTCTACAACCTTCTCACAGGTAGTTACAGAGAGCAATGAGATCTCCCCTCAGCCTCCTCTTCTCCAGGCTAAACAACCCCAGCTCTCTCAGCCGCTCCTCATAAGGCCTGTTCTCCAGCCCCTTCACCAGCTTTGTTGCTCTTCTCTGGACTCGCTCCAGAGCCTCAACATCCTTCTTGTGGTGAGGGGCCCAGAACTGAACACAGGATTTGAGGTGCGGTCTCACCAGTGCCGAGTACAGAGGGAGAAAAGCCTCCCTGGACCTGCTGGTCACGCTATTCCTGATACAAGCCAAGATGCCATTGTCCTTCTTGGCCACCTGGGCACACTGCTGGCTCATGTTCAGTCAGCTGTCAACCAACACCCCCAGGTCCTTCTCCTCCAGGCAGCTTTCTAGCCAGGCTTCTCCTAGTCTGTAGCTCTGCACAGGGTTGTTGTGCCCCAAGTGCAGGACCCGGCATTTGGCCTTGTTAAACCTCATGCCGCTGGTCTCAGCCCAGCAGTCCAGCCTGTTCAGGTCCCTTTGCAGAGCCTCCCGACCCTCCAGCAGATCCACACTTACACTCAGCTTAGTGTCGTCTGCAAACTTGCTAAGGGAGCACTCAATGCCTTCATCCAGGTCGTTGATAAAGACATTGAACAGGGCTGGACCCAGGACTGAGCCCTGGGGAACCCCACTTGTCACTGGCCTCCAGCTGGATTTAACTCCATTTCCCACCACTCTCTGGGCCCGGCCATCCAACCAGTTTTCCACCCAGGAGAGTGTGTGCCTGTCCGGGCCAGAGGCCGACAGTTTCCTGAGCAGAATGCTGTGAGAAACTGTGTCAAAGGCTTTCCTGAAGTCCAGAAAGATACATCCACAGCCTTTCCCTCGTCCAGCAGCCGAGTCATTTGGTCATAGAAGGCGATCAGGTTAGTTTGGCAAGACCTGCCTTTTGTGAACCCGTGTTGACTGGGCCTGATCACCCGGTTCTCTTGCATGTGCTCCATGATAGCACTCAAGATCACCTGTTCCATGACTTTCCCTGGCACTGAGGTCAGACTGACAGGCCTGTAGTTCTCTGGATCCTCCCTGCGATCCTTCTTGTAGACGGGCACTACATCAGCCAGCCTCCAGTCCAGTGGAACTTTCCCAGTCAGCCAGGACTGTTGGAAGATGATGGAAAGAGGTTTGGCCAGCACATCCACCAGCTCCTTCAATACCCTTGGGTGAATCCCGTCTGGCCCCATAGACTTGTGGGTGTCTAGTCGGGGTAGCAAGTCTCTGACCACCTCCTCTTGGACCGTGGGTGCCTCATTTTGCTCCTCTAGCTCCGGGGTTTGTACACAGAGGGAACAACTTTCTTTACAGTTAAAGACTGAGGCAAAGAAGGAATTAAGTACCTCAACCTTTTCCTTATGCCCTGTCACTGTTGCTCCTTCTGCATCCAACAAGGACTGTATGGTCTCCCTAGTCCTCCTTTTATTATTTATATATTTATAGAAATATTTTTTGTTATCTTTCACTGACTTTGCCAATCTGATTTCTAGTTGAGCCTTTGCCCTTCTGATTTTTCCTCTACACAATCTCACTTCCCTCCTATAGTCCACCCAAGAGGCCTGTCCCCTCTTCCAGAGCCCATAAACATTCCTCTTCTTCTTGATATCACTCAAGATCTCACTGTTCAACCAAGCTGTTTTTTTCCCCTGATGGCTTTTTTTCTGGAACATGGGGATGGCTTTCTCCTGAGCTGCTAGGATCTCCTTTCTGAAGAGCTCCCAGCCCTCGTGGGCTCCCTTGCCCTTAAGCACTGTTTCCCAGGAGACTTTGCCAACCAGCCTTCTGAAGAGTTCAGAGTCTGCCCTCTGGAAATTTAATGCTACTGTCCTGCTAACCACCCTCTTCACTTTGCCTAGAACAGAAAACCCTGTCATCTCATGATCACTTAGTCCCAGGCGTCCTCCTACTGCCACATCCCCCACAAGGCCTTCTCTGTTCACAAAGAGCAGGTCCAGGAGGGAACCTTCCCTTGTCGGTTCATTCACCAGCTGTGCAAGGAAGTGTCTTCCACGCACTCCAGGAACCTCCTAGGCTGCTTCCTTTCTGCTCTATTGTACTTCCAGCAGATATCAGGAAGATTGAAGTCTCCCATAAGAACGAGAGGCATCGATTTAGAGATTAAGTCCAGCTGTTTATAGAAGAGCTTGTCAGATGCTTCTCCTTGGCTTCTCAAAGCCACATTCCACCTCAGACCCCATACCTCGGGGAATTATTGCATTAAATTTTACTGATCTTAAAAAATTGGATAATGTCACCAAAGCGCTGAAACAGGCTGATGTGGGCTACTATTTAAGTAGTGATAAAAAATGTAGACAAAGAGGAAGTGACAAACTGCAGGATGCCACACTTTGGAGGCCAGGAAGTAACAGGACTGATTTTGGGCATTGCACTAACAATCCTTGCCCAAAAGGGTCCACCCCATTAGACCACTGTTTCTTACAATGGGTTGCAGGGTACAGTGAGACACAAGTGGCTGATGGATTAATGACCCAGCAGTGATATGACTGAAGTACAAGAATGCAATATCTTGAGAAAATGATCTGGGATTTGGGGTAAAAGTTACAAGAAGATTGGAGATATATTTTGAATTGGTGCCTTAGACAGGGAAAGAAAGGTATGTTTGAGTATCTCAAGTTGTCCTGGAACTCTACACAGAAAATCACATGCAACTTTAGCAGGGGAAGACATAATAATAACAGCCTTCCCTTTATTATAAAAAGAGTATGAGAATTATGAGAAGCCAGGTTCAACAATTACAGCTCTTCACAAGCTCAAGTGCCAACCCCTTGGTACAGTGTATGGGTATTGGGATGTGGGCCTTGGACTACCACATTATCTTTTATTGAAGAATATATGCCTGTAACCTTAGATCTCCTCACACTGTGCCCCATCTGGAGGCAAAGTGAAGCCCTATAAATCGTCAGTGTTGGGGGAAAAACAGAAGAACCAGTGATGGGGATAACTGGCAAAGGCTGAGCACATCCATTGAGGTAAGGTGGGCGTTACAGGGCTTTTTACTCCCAGGATAGATGCACTGGAAAATCAGTGGCGACTGGAAACACTGGCCAGTTCTGTTGCTAAAGGATTCAAATTGATTAATCAGCAGATAGAGGCCAATACAAAGGCAGCATTACAACACCACCTGATTTTAGATTTATTGCTGGCCAAAGAGCATGGAGTTTGTGGGGATCTGAAATTGGACACAGATCATTGTTGCATCCATATTGCAAATGTAATGGAGGATCTTAATAAGCAGACAGAAAAAAATCAGGCTGTTGCCAGACAAGATCAGTATCTTAGAAAGCATGAAGAAAACAATTGGCTGTATAAATTTTTAAACCATGTAGGTGGAATGTCACTGACTGGGTGGCTGGCTTCCTTGTCACAAACTTTGTCAAAAACTGTAGTGTTAATTGCTGTCATAATAGGGATAGTCTTCTCAGTATTAAGTTGTGTAAAATGGATGGTTTTGAAAAGAGATCACATTTCTAGGATAGATGCAGATAAACTAGGATGGTGCTATTCTTCCTTGTTTGTCATCCTGAGGGAAGAAGGGTAATGTGTACCTTTAGATGAGAATCAAAGGTCCAAAAAGAAAAGGAGGAATTTGATACTATATTTTGAAACTACACAAAGTGGAATGTTTTGATTTAAGCTAAAGTACAGCTAAGTTTTGTCTAAGCGGTCATGATTTTTTGAAAGTTAGACAGAATGTCCTTCTGATAGCATACTTTCTCTAACATGGTGTTTTCCCGACACTGTTCCTTGAAGATAATAATAATGCCTTGTGTGAAGTATGATCTGTGCTGAACAAGTGTCTCTTCTTCTGTAATCACCTCTGTTAGCAGCATTTTCTATCTTAAAGCCAAAGTTAAGCAGAGAGCTGGACCCAGTTCCAAATTAGCAAAAGTTTTGACTGCTGCAAGGTTTCATAACATTAAAATTGGATCTTGGCAAGTAATAGTATATGCATAAGATTTCTGGGAAAACTTGTACCTATGTGTATAAGTGGAAAATATGTTCTATATCTAGCTTTTGCCTTGTTGCGCTTGATTGATGGAGACCACTCCCTCATGTTGCCCAAGCCTGATAAGGGACACGTGCTTTCTAAAACTTCAAAAAGAGTCTTACAGAATTTTATTTGCCAGTGTTTTTGTTATCAAGCCCACTAACAGTGAAAGCTGAAAGCATTGTGAACTTATCAGAAATGGCTCAAAAAATGTTCATTTGGGACCTCCCACCCCTTGCAATGTTTAGGAAAAGACTCCATAAAGCATTTATTGTAAGTGCAGAAAGTAATGTTATTTTGCAAAAAAATCCCTCTCCTTTGCCTTTGAAGAAGGTCCAAAGTTACCATGTATTGAAATTACACATTAAGCCAACAGAATAAGTGTAGCTGGTGTGATTTCCACTGATTAAGGACTTGGCCATTTGTCACTGTCTTGCCAACATGCAGGATGCTGGAGTAAGGGCATCCTGACTGAGTGAAAATAGGTTGTTGAGGAGTGGTCTTTATGCAGGAGGGCAATGCTGGCACTCAGGTTTCCCTCAGCAAACTGGCACTTATGGGAACCTCTTGATGACAATTAACATAAAATCTGCCATTTGGGACAAAATAACCCTATGCCATACTATGGGCTGGGTGCTGCCTGGCTGTAGAATTGTCTATGAAGAAAAAATGGTGAGAGTTCTCGTGGATGGCACATCAAGTCTGCCAGCAAGCAAAATGTAACATGGTCTGCACGGAAGGATGTGATTTTTTTCTCTCTCCTTGGCACTGATGAAGCTGCAGTTGGAATGCTGCATCCAGCACATGGACGACACTGATAACTTGGAGTGTGTCCAGGCATCAAGGGAGCTGGAGCTCTTGATCTATTGCTGTTGTCAACTCCCTAGCAGACAGCTGTAGTAAAGATGGAAGCCAAGCTCTACCAGGCCTTGCAAGGCAAGTGGGTGACAGGCAGACTGCTGGAAATTTCAGCAAGAGAATTTGGAACAAGGTATAAAGCAAAATGTTTTTTCCTTGAGGGAGGCTGAACAGTGGGGCAGACTGGGTGTCCCACCCCTGGAGGTACCCAAAGCTTGACAGTAAACAGTCGTGGTCTCACTTTGAAGTTAGTTACCCCTATTTTGAGCAGAACAGTGGACTGGATGCCTTCCAGCCATCTTCTCCAACCTAAATTATACTGTGATTCTTTTCTATTCTGTAGGTGCTCTCAGGCCATGCTTATTTCTGGGTCTTGACCTTCAAATCAGACTAAGCTGCCCAATTGCCATTTAGAATGGATGGAGGAGGAAAGCATTGTTAGACCACATACTCCTTTACCAATAGATCACCTGGAGCTGCTCTGAGTTCATTAATCCTTTCACATCTTAGTTCTCAGCTGACAGATTGAAAGCTAGGGAAAGACAAATCATCCCTCAGTGTCCCTAAGTATTTTGAGCTGAGACTGCTGATAGAAGTAGCTGGTCAAGCATTTGAAAAATTATTTCAGATGCATACCCATGAAGGAAATGTTTCTACTGGCATGTGCTGCTTTCACCCACTGGGAAACTGGAGGGTGTTTCTGGTGAGAAGTCTGCAGTGCCTGATCTGCAGATGTGCAGAGAAAACTCAATTTATTCTTGCCTCCCACTGCAGCCAGTGCCAGGGCTGTGTGTGTGAAAGCCATTAAAAACCATTTGTGCCTTTAGTGTTCAAACCTTATTAAAAACATCTTGGCCTCACATGAAACCCATATTCACTTGACAGTGTTTTGGTCAGGGCTTTCTCCTCTCTGCCTCACCATTGTCCCAATGCTGGTTGCTGCCAATGCTGATTGCTGCCAATGCTTGTCTGGCTCCAGTACTGATCTTGTTTGGCTGAGACCTTGCAAATGCAGAGACAGAGATTTGGCAATGCCCCTTCCTTTTTCTCTCCCTTCTTGTACAACGCAGAAAATCATGCCTTGCTCATTACTAATTCTATATTTTCATGGTTGCTGTCAGTTCCAGATAGTACAGTGATGTTCATGTTACATGCTATAGATTGAGTGTTCCCAAGATGTGCTCAAAAATCTGCTTTGTATATGGCCTTCTGTAGGAAAACACACAATGCATTCTTGAACAATACTGGTTCATTTCAGCAGTTTTTCTTTGGCTCATAACTACACCTGACTCAATTGTACTTACCAGAACTTCTTTGCAGATAATTGGTGACAAGTGAGCTCAAATTATTCACTTTTTCAGCAGTAAGACAGCCCCAGCTGTAATAGAAATGACCAAATCACAAAATAGGACTTGCAAGGTTTTTGGGAATAAATTCCTAGACACATTTATCTATCCATAAGTATTTTGACATAGTTCACAAAAATATCTGTAAATATCTGTAATATCTCAAATGTCAGCCAGACTCGGCTCTCCCTGAGTCTGTAATTCCTTGGCCAGGCACTGCATTATTCTCTGGGGCTGTGTTGCTCTTCTTTGAAAATTAGCAATCACATAATCATGGAACAAAGGCAGTCTCAGTGTTGGAGCAGACTATTTGCGATAGCAACTAGTTAATGTAAATAATCTGTGAGCCAATGAAAGGCTATGGCTTGGTTACATAGCTTTATTTGTATTTGGCTTTACGAAATCATAGAATCATAGAATCATAGAATCATAGAATAACCAGGTTGGAAGAGACCCACCGGATCATCGAGTCCAACCACTCCTATCAAAAAAAATACTTCTGCATTGCTAAAATGTTGCAAAAAGATAAGTCCAAGTAATGAAAAAGGCAAATTGCTAAACCTACAACATGCTTTACTGACAGTAAAATGTGATCTGCCCAAGTCAGTGAAGAATGTATTTGTAAGGGAGAACAAAATGACAGTAAAATCACAGATTTAAAGTTTATCTTTGTGACAGGTTACTGTGTTTTGCTCACTGCTGCTGCACGTCTCTGAATTCATCTGCTTTTTTGCTTATACTAAGCTATAGAAGTTCAGGCTATATCCTTACATGATCTTTCACTTCCATACTTCCAAATGTGGCCCCATTTTCTTATTATCGAAAAAGTCTTTCAGGTTTCTGGAGTAGCATTTTGAGCTGTAAACTCCTCAGCTTTGTTTTCTAATTCTGTTTAGGGTCTTTCAAATAATCCTAAGAACAAGAAGTACAACATGAGAGCACTTGCATGCTGGCAGGCTCATGAGGAAATCCCTGCTGACAGTACTGTCTGAAACCAGATTTCTGTGCAGTTCTAGCTCATGCTCTCAGTGTTCCACCCTGTACAGCTTGAACCTATACAGGATTATTAGTAATACTGTAATGCTGAGGCTCTGAGTCTTGAAAGAAAATAAAAGATTGTGTCTTAAAAGTGAGATTTACTCTGTTTATGTGGCCAATTGCCGTCTATTCATGGCTTGTGTTATGCTTACACTCTTTAAAAAAATTGCTTAATTATCACTGAAGTGGTGCATAAACATAAATCTGATCCTCTGCAAGTTGTAAGCTTGCTGAAGCAGGGGCCAAAAGAAGCATTTCTAGTGCAATATCGAACTGGCTTTTCTGTCTTGCTGTTGTGTTAGTGTGACCCATCACTGGGTCAAAGGTGAAAAAGGGTGGGATGTGGAAAGCGATACTCCAGGAGTGGCTCCCTCCTTTTTCCTACTTCCTGCTCCGATTTTCTGTGGGACAAGTAGGAGCACGTTTCCACATGCAGGTTGACTTCTCCGACCGTGCAGTCTGTAGAGGAGTGCGGACTTTCCCCATCACTCCAAGGGAGATTCCCCAAAGCCAGCCCCTCTGAGGCTCTCTCTCTGTGCAGCATCATCATCATTACAGCCTCTTGCACAGGTAGGCATGCACCTTGACAGCAGACACCACAGGAAGACTGGAGCAGTTCCTTTATTTTCAGGAATAAAAGGGCTGGATCAAGGCAGTCACATGAACAGAACAATGTGTAAACAAGGTCTGCAATTTTTTAGCTGACTCTCATTCCCAAAGCTGGGCATAAATACCTATTAGAGCAGAGCTGGACTAGTAGCTTGGTTTTTTTTAACATCCCTTGGCCAAGGAGTCAGTGGTGGCTCTGTTCAGACCATGTTTCCTAAGCATTCCTGCAATCACTCATCGCACTAGCGTCTCGGAACGAGTGGTAAACTGAAGCAAGCTTTATGGAGAGCTGCCAGTTTCTTCTCCTTTATGTTGTTAGTTCAGCCCTGACTGCTTTTCCCTGAGGAGCTTTCCCCTCAAAGGGGTGTCTGAGACATGATGGCTGAATGTCTCAACAGTAAAACACAGATGCAATTTGCACTATTAGGTGTCAAGAGGGTGTTTGAGCCAGAGATGTGTAGTAAATATTTTCGTATTTCTAACCATGTCCTGCTTGTCTTAGAAATGTCAGGACATGACCTTTCCCTTTTTCCTCATCAAATTTGAGTTTGTGACAGTCACTATATCTCCTATAAATTTTACCTTACTTCGTGATTTCTTTGGCTTTGGTTGTAAACAACACCCCCCATAGTTTATAGTTGAAAAATTTACATTTCAATAAGTATCCACCAGAACCCAGAGTGTAACCTGAAATTTCCAGGAGAGGTAAATTTGATGCCTAGATGTCACTGACATAATTTTAGTTTGTACGTGGAAAGTAATTTTTTTCCAAAAAAAGTCCCAAATCCTCTCCCCGCACTTTGAAATGTATTCGGAGGGATGTGTCACTGTGTATGCACTACTGCCAGATTCAGAGGTGTGAAACATTGCCCATAGGACACTGCTGCAAGCATTTTTCAGACACAGCCTGCAGCAGCTGACAATGCTAGAGACGGTCTGGTCTGGGGACCCAGCCATGCAGTTGTACCCACTCGCTCAAAGGCTGTGGCCAGTATGAAGCTGAGCCAAGATCAGACATGTGGGGCCAATGTCAGACTCAATGATGTGGCTGGGTGTCCCACACCATCATCTCTTGCACTGAGACCCGCTCAGGGTCTCAATCTGGTGCCAGCCACTCCAGGACCCTCAAGCTTCATCACCCTGATGTTGTATACTCCTTAAAGTGTTCCAAGTCTGCTTGCTTCTAATATTTTTGCAGTAGATTTTGCAAGGTAGCTGTAAAAGGTTCGTCACAACTGAGGACATAAAAAAGGTAGCAAGGGCCCAACATGATGGGAACAGAGTTCTATTTGCAGAAGATCTCAGCATCCTGTGCTGCACCTGGGGCTGGGGCAGCCCCCATGTACCCCCTTATCTATCCCTGAGCCACTGCTGGGCTAAGCTGAGGCAGTTGGGGCACCACAGCAGTGTGTGAGGGGGGGCCAGGCAAGATTTAGTGTGATCTGTGTGTTTTTCTTCTCATTCTTCAGCCCCTCATGCTGCCTTAGTCTTCCTGGCAGCTTAGAAAACCCCTCAGCATACTCCAAGAATGCTCGGTACTACCTTTTCTAGCACATACAAGGTATGGTTTCTGCTTTGTGCAAAGGATGGCATAGTGCTACCAAAGTAGCTTGAGGATGAGGCCAACTGGTTGTCCACCAACAACTTCACCAATAGACTATTTTTTCTCTTAATGTCTGTTTGCAGTGGGAGTAGCTCTATTTTAAGTGTACCTCCTGCTATACCCAAGATTTTATACATATCCCAAACATTAATTAGTACCTTTGCTTGTAATATACTAAGCATGACACATCTGACCTCCTTATAGTTCTTTATAACTCCAGTGGAGGGGCTGGGGCACACTGCTGGAAGAGCTGGTAAAGGCTGTCCTTTCTGACCACCAGCCTGGCTACTGCATGCACACACGAGGGGCTGCAAATCAGCTGCTCACCTGGCTGCCTGCATGGAGGACAGAGCCCCATTGTTGTTGAGCTGCCAGAACAACAGTGGTTGCAGATGGCACAGACAAAATCCCCCAGGAGGAGCCTGAGGTGCCCATAGATTTTAGCCCTCAGTGTTGATGGAAACTTGCCTGCCACCTAGTTTCAGAGTCTGTACACATATCTAGATTCACTTGTGGTGGCTTACTGGGGATATACCGTCTGGACAAGTGTCTTCAAGCGTAATACCCATTAAAGACAAATTGGAAAAGGTCCCAATGACTCTAGCAGGCGTTGAGTCATATTTATAGTCACCTCCTCTTCCAGACATCCTGCCTGTGCTGGAAACCTGCTGAAGGGAACATGGATGGGTGACTCACAAAACCAAGTTCCAGGGACAGGACCTGTGCCTGCCATTGGAGCTAGGAGCAGGTTAATTGCCCAGGCTTCCTCTCCTACTTTTTCTCTGTAGGTGTACCAGCAAGTAGGAACAACTCCAACAGTGTTCTCATTGGTCCCTACAGGTTGGCCTTTTGGCAGAAAGTCAGATTGGCCCAGAAGAGGTGAGGGTTTAGATGAAAGTAAAGACAACAAAGGAGAAAGAAAACCAAAAGGGGAGAGAGTAGACCTTATTTTCAACACAGGATGAAGAATGAGCACAATGAGTAAGTGAGACACTTCCTAAGTTAATATGGTACATACACACACAGCTGCTGAGATTTTTATTTTGTCTAATCTTAACTGTTCACTTCCTGGGCTTGAGGCTTTGGGATGGTGAGAACAGCAAGCATCCCAATTCCACATATTCTACGGGAACATAAACAAGAAACGAATCACATACTTTATGGGAACATAATACCATCTAAGTAAATAGTCAGTAAATTTCCTTAATACAGTTATTTTTATCACTTATTATCTGTCTGCTGGAGACCAGTAGTTTTCTAGTAGAAAGGTTGCCTGGATATTTATTTTTTTGATTTGACTATTAAACTGCTAGAGGAATTTAAGATTGACTCAGAGGGGTTTCACTTATCTTGTAGAAATGACAACCCCAAAAATGTGTCTCCTAGGACAAACAAAAAAAACCCATAGTCTGACCTCAGACTTATCTATCATCCCCACTTGGGGAAGTTCTGGGAAAAAAAAGCACATAAATGAATGTCCAGAAATTATTCACAAAAGCAGCATGGACTTGCATTTCTCATGTCCCCAGTGAATACCTGTTCAGAGCATTATGTCAGGAGGCTGTTTTGGGGCTCATCTGTGAAAACCTAGTTTCTCTTGCATGCAGCTCTTAAATGCATGCTGTTTACTACACTTTCAAAGCCATAGTAGTTAAAGTATACAGTGCTTCAGAACAACAACATAGTGTTGATTAGAAATCAACAGTCTCTACACACCTAAATTCTGGTTATCCTTTTAATCCACTGATTATTGAAAGGATTTAAGAAGATACTGTAGCAAAAGACTGACATTACTGCAGCCCCTTGCTGGGAGAAAATGCAGATCAACAGATCTATATGAAGAGCTGAGAAATGTGTTAAGTGAAACACCCAAACTTTCATTAAGTGAGCTCAATCAGCACAGCAAAAAGTTCATCAGTGGCTGCATCCAGTAAACCTACACAGTATTTTATCCCTCCCTGGTGTGCAATAAAGCCATGATTTTTGTTCAGCTCTTTAGATCTGGCAGTATAAGGAGTGTCATTGGTTTCACCATGTCTTCGCTCAGAAGGAGGTAGTCGCAGGATAAGGATTTTAAACCCCAGTCTTAGTACAAGTACATGCCTAGATCTGGTACGTTCACAAACCCCACTGGCTCCTCTTGCCCAAAGTGAGAGAGACTGAATGTGTGCTCACTCATCTGAAAGGTCAAAGCCTTTCTTTGTAAATTGCTAAAGGTGACAGGTATATCATACTCTTTCATAGTGTGGTACTTACTATGCTTATTTCTGTCAGAGTACAAGCAATGTTGTCTAGTTTTGACTGAGATAACTCTGCCACTACTTTCTATCAAGAGAGCTGGCATAACTTATGGTTTAGTTTCCACTGTTAGCTTTACGAACTCTGTATGACTGTTTTGCTAATATGCATCTCAAAAATTCATGGATTCTAAAAATGTCCTATTAAAGTGAGCAGCTTGCCGGCATGGTTTTGAGAAACATGGTACAAAGGAAAGGCAATTCTCTTCCTTGCTCAGGTACCTGGTGTGTGTAGTTGCCAAGCCAGTGCCATGAACTGGTGTCACAAGCTTCCCTTTTCTGGTATCAGCATCCTCATTCAGATTTTCTGGTCTTTTTGATGCCACAACAAAGCCTGGATCATTCAATAGTTTGCCCTCCAGCCTTGTTGCAAGGTCTGTTTGGCTCAATGTGTGCCACCAGAGCTTGACACCCTCCCTCTTTTCTTGCTCATATTTTTTTACTCTGTGGAGCCTGTAGCTACCATGCAGTTTGATGCCTGCATAGGGACTGTAATTTTGTGGATGGTATATAGTTTTCATTATAGTTTTAGTGAAATATCTGCCTGACAGGAACTGATCTGTGAGTATCTGCAATGTGATAGGTCTGTACAGGATGGGTACACTAGTTCTGTCTCTGCAGGAGCCTGTCAGCCTTGAAGATGCCATGGCACTCCAAGGACTTGCCCTTACATTTGCTTTATGGTATTTTTGGGCAACTGGTGAAGCTCCCTAGTAACCACAGCATGCCCAAAACTTGGTAAAAGAAGTAGAAGCTGAAAGGTTCCTGTACATATTTGAGGGAAGCAATGTTGTATGTCAAAGCGATGCCTTATTCCTGGATTTAATTTTCAAGATTTCTTGTTATCTTACACAGTGCTGCGGGAGGAACACTGAACTCTTTTGACTTGGTACCTTTAATGAACTGATCCTCATAATATCATGCAAGATTCAAGCAATGTGAAAGCATGTAAAAGCAATCGGAGAAAAAAGCAAAGGGACTTTAAAAAAGTATCTTACAACTGTTGTCGAAGGTAAGGATTTTCTGCAATCCCATAGCTGCACAGGAAACAAGAAACCACTAAGGCAAATATAATGTCAGGACATTGGAGTCTGATGCTTCTGTTCTTGGTGTAGACTGGGTGATGACACTTGCATGGTAGGTAATAAGATAGAGTGCTGACTCATTTATGCTAGTCCTCACCTCATATTCAATTGTTTGCAGGTGCAATTCTTCCTCTAACCTATATGCATAACCACAACACTGACTAAGGGCAAAATACCAATGTATACCCTGTCATCTCCTCACAGTTTATGACTGTTACTTCACAGATCTGCCTTTACAAACAACCTAGTACAAAGATAGCTAACATGGTCTTTGGCACATAATGAGCTACACAGAAGCTGCACCCTCCCTCATTCATACATGGACTCCATGAGTACATGCGAAAAAACCATCACCAAACTCTCCTTTTCAAGGCTTGGGGCAAAGGCAGATTTTTGCTTTGTGCAACCATTCCTGTGGTCTCTACAGCTGTTACCTGACTATTTATGGGGGCAGTGTAACATCTGTTATGTATACAACTCATCCTTTGATAAGTCTGGTAAATAGCTATGTACTGATTTTTGCTGGCAAGAGTTTTCTCTTAAGGCATTTTTTGTTGTTGCTGAGGAACAGATCATTGCTATAGTTTAAGTTTTGTACACTTAAGGAGTGCCCTTAAGTGACAGAGAAGCATGGCAGTTCATCTACTTTCTGGGTCAAAGAAGACTGCCTTAGTCATGCTCATCTTAATAAATGCGAGAACATATGGCACTTAAATGTATGTCTTCTTAAGGGTCATGAAAACCCTATTGGGTGGCAAAATTCTAACTCATATTTCTTTATACAGAAGGGCACAAATTTGATGGCACTTCTAGTGCCACTGTCTCACTGACTGCACCACTTGGCTGCCTCATCTGAGGGCTAGACTTCTCTTAGCTTGTATAATTGCTTTTGGTGTGCAAATCTGGGGCTTTATCAGGCAGTTAGGGTGTCTGTGATGTCTAACTCATCTTGAATGAATGTGAGTGGCTGCCCACAGACTGTGGCGACAGAGCATCTGGCTGTCAGGTTGCAAGGAAACATCATTGTTCGTGTACATCCTTGCTGCCATGGCAAGTCTCACAATCTATTCACCACTCCCACCCTGGGAGTGGGAGAGGTGATAATAGCTTATCCATGTTCAGATGGATTCACCACACACAAAGAGAAATACATATTACTCCAGTACTGCTAGAGTGAAGCAGTTTCTAGTAGAAAGGGAAGAAAGAGTTATTATGGCCATTTTGAGAGAGGAGGGTAGCTGGATGCTGCAGTAAAATACTGCTAGAAAACATAGTAACATGTTACAATAGGCAGAGATGCCATGAGTTGAAGAGAATCAGAGAAGAAAAACAAAAAGGAAAACGAAAGTTCTGCATTAGTTCCTCACCTGAAATTATTATCTTTTCATGTAGGAAAGGGGATGGAGAAAATAGCTAGCAAACTATTGAAAAAAAGGGGCTTGAAGCTTTTAAACTGGGTTAGTTTAAAGGAGCCAGCATAAAAAGTGGATGTGGTTTCAGTGAGCAGAGCTAATCCAAGTAAGAAATTGTTTACTCATACTTAGTGAGCTCATGACTATGCAGATTCATGTGACAGATTTCCCAATGTGTTGAGAGCAGTGCTGAGAAACAGCACCACTGCTTCAGTGTGACCCCAGGGAGAATCTTTTCTCCTGCTACAGCATGAAAAATCACTGATTCAGGCATTGCAATGTTGATTTGCAGGGAAGTGTGAAGCTGATGTTGGCATCTTTCCTCTCCAAGATTTGTGTGTGCCTTGAGGCTGCCTGAGGTGTCATCTACTTACAGGACTACCACTGAGAAGTGCTTTGCACACCTGAAGCCCAGTGGTACAGCTCTTCTCCTGCCATGCTCTGCCCATCACCCCTCCTTGACTTGTCTTTGACTTCTGAGTGCAGGGAATTAGCCACAAACAAGCTGGTCACTCAAGATCAATCATTCAAAAATAGTCAAGTCCACACTCAGCACTGACATGTCATGCTTGCTTCCACTCTTGCTTTTACTGACATAAAGCAGAAACAACTTTACAGAGGGGAAGAACACTACACTTTCTAGGAAATCAGAGCCTGTTCACATTGCTAATGGTATTTTTAGGCCAAACCAATATTCTTTTCCTTTTGGCCAATGTTCTTTTATCATAGATTGGAGGGTCAGGAAAAGATTAATAGACAAAAAAGGGAAGGGATTTTGATATCAAATGTATGTGGCAGGATTAGTAAGAAAAAGATAAGGTGCTGCTGCTCATTTTGCTGAGGGAATATTTTATGTACAGCACTTGAAAACGACACCTCTTAGATTTTCTTCTTTTGCTTTACTGCCTTGTCCATGGCCTAGCTCTTGAGAGTGATCTCAGAATCAGGTCTTTGTGAAAGATTATGCTTTTTATTTATTTTTCCCCATCAGAAAAGCATAAAGGACAAGACTTGCTTTTTTTTTTTTTTTTTTTCCCCTTTCCCACTAGCTTCCTGCTGTCCCAACACTGCATTGTGCTGGCAGGACATCATGTTATTGCTACAGCAGACCAAATGCAAACTCTCCAATATTGTTTCTTATCACTGAATCATATGAAGAGCCCTGAGAAATCACATTTATATTTGTTAGTCTTCACTCTTTTGTAAAAGGTTTGGAACTGAATTTACCTGTTGGCATGTAGAGAGTTTCACCATTCTCTTTTGCTCGGGTAAAGTATTAAATAGGTTCTTGCTAGGTTAAATCCAAAAACTCCTCCAGGCAAAATGCTGTGGCCAAGAGAGCTAAGTTAGGACAGTATCCTGATAGCTAGAGCTAATAGTTCTTTCCAAGAGCAGCTCCTTATTCCTTGATACAAACTGCTTATAAACGAACACCCAGTAGCAGCTATGCTTGCAGAGAGCAAAGAGCTTCCCATGTCCACACTAAGTGATGATTAGGATAGCATCTAGTTACGAAATTCAACCCAGTTTTTTTCTCATTTACTGCAGTGCAGCCCTGTTTATGTACAAACTGTCCTGTGTTGTTTCTTTCTCTTTAGGGCAAAAGGGGTTTAGGACAGAGAGAGAACAACAGAAGGAATATTGTGAAAACTACACAATTTGCACCGCTGTTTTTCCCCTTACTTGAGATTTCTGTGAAAACAGTGTCTGATAGGATCATGAGAGGAAGAAAATAAAACTTGCTTTCCCTTTCTGCAGGCAACCAAGGAAGCTGGCATTTGTTTTGTAACATGTTCTCTACAAAACAACCCTCAGCAATTACAGAAGGCACTGGACACAGAAACTGTTCAGTTCAGTGTGCTGTGGCAGTAGTGCCATCATTATCTATTTCCCAATAATTGTTTCCAATGCTGACCTATTTGGTACAAAATGCATTTGAAGAAATGGAATCTAGCATAAAAAAAGAACTACCTCTGAGTATTTGCTTTCTAGTTTAAAACCTTCTCAGTTTAGTACACTAGCACTGGGTAAGTTGCTTGAGTCTCCATCCACCTGTTGTTTCTTGCATGAGTACTTTGTGTCGGGGAGCTGTTTGAAAATGGGAATCTGGTACTTAATCCCTCAACAGCTACAGTAACACCCTGTTGCTGTCAAGTGTGAAGCTACCACTTTGTCCACTGTGAAAGTCCATTTAACTCTGCACTGAACGGTTCATTGCTTGCACGTGGTCCTTCTACTTACCCAAGGCTTATCAAACCAGGTTGCTGGAGAGAAGAGGCAGCTGAGGTCCTACTGGCTCACCATTGATTGGGGAAAGCAGGTGGGAACAGTGGCGAGTTGTAAAGCAGGACTGTTTTCAAGAAGCTTTTTGTGGGCAGAGAACTCTCTTATGCTTAAGTATCCCTTGAATTTACCAAATACATTCTAATAGATTTAAAAAAGGGTATAAATTTTAACCTAACACTCAGTTTAGCAAGTGTGTTCTAACAAGTCCAGATATGAGGTCCATCAGTTTCTCAGGGCTTTACTAAGCATAAAACTTTCACCTGCACAAAATGCATTTTACAAGGAATCTTCTTTAGCTGTGATATTCACTAGAGATCAGGTGCACAAGGTGATTTTATGGCTGCACATACACATGTTTACAGATGTAAGATTATTTAAAGATCATCTGCAGGTTGCAAAAAGGCACAAGTGATTCTTTTTAAATGCACACATGGAAACCTTTTTGAAAAGGCATTGCTACATGCAAATGACAGTACAATTATGAGGCAGACTCTGTTCTCAACTATGTAGGAAAAAATACATGGTAGTTCCTGTTAAGATCCAATGATGGGCCTACAGAAAACGTGTAGGTACATATCCTATAGAAAATGGCTTGATTCCTGCAAAATGTGTAGGTTTATAGAATCATAGAATAGTTTGTGTTGGAAGGGACCATAAGATCATCTAGTTTCAATCTCCCTGCCATGGGCAGGGATACCTCCCACTAGACCACGCTGCTCAAGGTCCCATGCAACCTGGCCTTGAACGCTCCAGGGATGGGGTATCCACAATTTCCATGGACAACCTTTTCCTCACCACCCTCACCATGAAGGAATTCTTCCTAATATCTAATCTAAATCTTCTCTATTCCAATTTAAAGTAATTCCCCCTCATTCTATCACTACATATCCTTGTAAAAAGTCCCTCCCCAGTTTTCTTGTACATCCCCTGCAAGTACTAAAAGGCCTTTTCTTCTCTTCTTCAGGCTGAACAACCCCAACTCTCTCAGCCTGTCCTCATATGGAAGGTGCTCCAGCCCTCTGATCATCTTTGTAACTATACTCTGGACTCATTCTAACAGTTCCATAGCCTTCTTATTTTGGGGATTCCAGAACTGGACTCAATGCTCCAGTTAAGGTCTCACAAGAGTGGAGTAGTGGAACAGAATCACCACCCTTGACCTGGTAGCCATGCTTCTTTTGATGCAGCCCAGGCTATCTTTGGCCTTCTGGGCTGTGAGTGCACATTGTCAGCTCATATCAAGATTCTCATCAATCCTCCCAAGTCCTTCTGTGCAGGGCTGCTCTCAATCACATCATCCCCCATCCTGTATTGTAACTGCAGATTGCCCCAACCCAGGTGTAGGACCTTGCACTTAGCATTGTTGAACATCCCTCTGGATGACATCCCGTCCTTCCAGTGTGCCAGCTACACCACTCAGCTTGGTGTCATCTGCAGACTTGCTGAGGGTGTACTCAATCTGGCTGTCAATATCATTGATGAAGATATTAAACAGCATTTGTCCCAATATGGACCCCTAAGGGGCACCACTTGTCAAGGATCTCCATGTGAATATTGAGCCACTGATCACTAGTCTCTGAATATAATCATCCAACCAATTTCTTACTCACTGAACAGTCCCTTCATCGAATTCATATCTCTCCAATTTAGAGAGAAGGATGTTGTGTGGAACTATGTTAGAGGCTTTACAGAGGTCCAGGTAGATCACATCCATTGCTTTTCCTGTTTCTCCAATATATATAGTTTACTCATCCTGGAAATGGGTGGAGGATTCACATGACTTTCACCCCAAGAGGATGGTAGGAGTACTAATTGTTATTTGGAAATTAGGCTTAGAATATATATGAATACTGACAGAAAAAGAATGTAGTTAACCTTATAGCTTAGGAAGCAAGAGTGGGAGGGGAGAGGCAGAGAGATAGTTACAAAACGTGTTCTAATCTGTCACAGTGAGACAAGGCTCAGCTCTATCACCTTACCCAGTACAAGTGGACATGTGCTCAAATATGGAAGTTTCCTTACCTTCAGCTGGCAAATGTTGGTGTGTGCCAGCCCATAATGCTTTGTCTGTGTAGCAGGTATTAGCTAATAACAACATCACTGTGCTTGAGAACACACCCTGTTCACCAGACTTGGCTCCCTGTGGTTTCTGACTCTTCCCAAAAATCAAGTTGGTGCTCAAAGGATGCCATTTTTTCTTTGTAGAAGATTTGAAAGCAAAAGCTCTGGTCTTTTCAATGGGAGATCCTCAACAGTCTTTCAGAAAATGATCTGTGGAACTGCTTAGAACATTAGCAGCATCGTACTCAGCTGTGTGGCAACTCACAAGGGAACTATTTTGAATAGATGATGTAACATTGTTACATGAAGAGAGTTAGAGGCATGGGGTTTTTTTTTTCTTTTCTTTCTTTTTCTTTTTCTTTTTTTTTTTTTTTTTGTGTATCAGACCTCAAATAAGTCTTTTCTTTGTCTGCTTAAAGGAGCTGAAAAACAAGAATATGGCATGAACTGCCTCACTTCTATAATAAGGTTGTATTTCTGGCTTTGTGGACTAATTAGCACAGGTAGAAATGAAGTGGACCATATTTCTTCTGTGAACAGCCTCAAGAAAAAGCATGGATGCTTATGTTGATCTTGTTGTCTTATTAGCTACTGCATTGGGTCAAGGTAACCTTTTTGAGATAACACATTTTAAAGCCATGTGTAGTGGCTGGTCTCCTTCAGTGCAGTGACCTAGGACTGTATTTTCAAAAATGAATATCAAGTTCCATAAGCAAGAGCATAAGAGAAAGGTGTTCCCTCATTTGCAGCCACTTCTCCCAGAGTTACAGGTGTAAATCATTTTTATTCACAAATGAAGGCTGCAAAGAGAGATTTGTCTGCATGAACACTTCATTGGCACATAGGACTACAGCTACTTTAGTAAGCAGTTCTCTAGAACTTAATTTCTGTGAAGCTTTACAGAGTGTGAGAACAGCACGACCTCAAACACTTATTAGGGGTTTTAAGGTGTGCTGCATGCACAAACACATGTGCATGTGGTCCTTGACCTTATTTCTTACTTTTAAAAGAAAATGCAGAGCTATTAAGATATGATTCTTTTCCTGTATTGTCAATATTTTTTGCCTTTTGCTCTCCATAGAGCTGATGTACGGTAAGTATTTATATACAGCCATAGTATTGCACCCCTGGCAGCCAGTGCCTCTGTCAGAGCTCACAGGCTAAAATTTGTTCGCTGAAAGAACAGCATAACCCTACGGTCCGTGTCTCCCCCTCAGAGAGACGTTCTATATTGACACCACCTGTGTGTGCATTGACTTTTCCTTGCTTCTTGGTTATGTCGGCATTTGGGAATTTGCTAAAGGGGTCACAGAGCAGAGCTGCTGTCATTGAAGTAACGAACTTGCTCACTATGAAGGGCAGCAAGCCCCACTCTGGAAACATGGTATCAGATCCAGACAGTTATTCTTTCACTATTCCGAGTGTCCTAAGAGTTTCCACTGGCAATCAAAAAGTTTGCCCTTTGGGTCTTCCGATTACACTATTCAATGACTTAATGTTGACAAGAAATGATAAGATGGGGGAATGTGGGTACAAGGTTGTTACTAAATGGCCAGTTTAAGGAGCCAGCAGTGAAGGTTTGACTCTCTGAGTTACTATTAACAGCAATAAATATCCCAGTTTCACAACAAAAAAGATGGAAAGACTTTCAGGGAGCTGTCTCAAAAGTGCTTGAAACCAACAAAATGCATTGCTGCAAATGTGCAGTCAAAAAGTCTCCTATGAAAACAGTGCAATGATTTATTATTCTCTGCCTGTTAAATTATCTGGCTTTCTGGAGCAGGTTTAACTCCGTTTGACAGATGGATCCTTCCTTGCCCAAACTTTGTGTTTCAGACAGAAAATGGCAATCCCAATGTTGGGAATGTTAGCTGGCTGCAGAGCAAGGCTTCTTGTTGCTTTTACATTTTTCTCCCTCTGTTTTCTGCCAGGCTTAGCAAATGGGAAGTAGTACATTTCAAAACCACTGGGACAGGCAAATGCCACTGATATTGGTACAGGGCGAACCCTCTTCAGATCGATATGTGAAAGCTTTTCTATAATTTCCCACACTGCATCTGAATCTGAAATTAAAAGCTTCATGTTTGCACAGGTGATTACACTTTTTAAATGACTACGGTGCCTGAGGATGAGTTGAGGATCAGCTGCTTATGCTTAAATACTTAGAAAAGTTTTTTTGTCTTTCCTTGGAAGAAATACCATGGCTGTTAACAACTTCATACATGATCAGGTCTCTCAGCTCTCAGAAATTTGTATTTGAACATTATTGTGTTTGCAAGTGGAAGGTTAAAGGACCATACCTGTATCCATACAACTGTATGTGATATTCGTGACTTACCATGTAAGTGAGCATCATTCATTTGTGTTCTTTTCAATGGCAAAGCCAGTGTAAGCAGACATTAATCCCTACCCTCACTATCATTGCCACTAAACACCTCATGCCACTTTCCAATATCACAGTGCCAATTGCGTAGCTGCATCTACTTGACAGAGAGCAGTCTGTGCAACAGGACTGGACTGATACTTAGAACCACAAGAAATTAAAATAAAAAAATTAAATTGATAGTGGCAAAAGTAAAAGGAATCAAATTAATTTCCCTAATCACTTCCAATGCATTTTTTATATGGAAAATATAACTGCACCCTGAATAAACTGAAGTTTGTATATTGTGCTTCTAATAAAAACTCAAGTAGGACAAAAGAAAATAAGGTGCAACAGTGTGAGGAAGAAAAGCTGTTTGAGGAAGAAGGCCTAAACAGTGTTGCCTTGAATACTGAAACCTTTTTTTTGATGCACACTGTGTTGCATTTGTCACCTTTAATAAACCCACTGCTCCCAATGAGCATTTTGTGGAGAGTGAGCAGTCTGAAGAGTGCCTGAGACAATCTGAACAAAGTGACTAGATCACAGGATGCTGGCTACTTTTCCTTGTTTCCACTTCTGTAACTAAAAATACTCTCCATGGTTTCCAAAATCATTTTTCTGTGGAAGAAATTGCAGTTGCTGTTTGATCAGCAGTTACATGCATGACCAAGAACTGGAAGGGAACACAGACCATAAAGACAAATGGATAGTCAGCTTGTTAAAGGCAGAGCGCCTAGTCTGCGTCTCTTGCATTTCCTTGGGACCATGCCAAGTTACCTCACTTCACATTATGGAGTTTATCTTCCAAAGAGGAAACAACTTGGAGCTGCACAAAAGCATTGTAAATGACTTGGAGAAATTGAGCCTTACAATTATATCTGCTTAAAAAAATTATGACTTCTCTTAGGATATTCAGCAACATCTTCTGATTGACCTTCTGGAGTGTCAGGGGAACAACTGTCCAGTTCAAACAGGTTTCTCCATCTAGCTGCCCCTGTATCACATCTGAGGAGATAGAATAGCACATGGAACAGCTGTCAGCACCCCAGCCAGTAGCCCTGATTGCCAGAACCATTACTTCACAAGCTCTGGGGGCTGAACTAATGGCAAAACTGGAAGAAGAAAATTACTTTTTCACCAGCTCAGCTAAGGAAAAAAAAAAAGTTCTGTGATGCTTTCTAAGTCTTCTTTCTAGGCAAGACTCCTGTCCACGCTGCCCTCCTGCTCCCCAAAAGGAGAAGGAATTAAGTGGGCTGGGTGGTGGGGGCTGTTAGGGAGCTGCAGAGATCTGTTTGCCACAGCACCTGGTAGACTACAAAGCTGGACTTTCACCTGTTTCTTAGTCACTCCACAAACATGTCACGTATGAGTCCAAGCATATAAAGCAAAAGAAAATCCTTCATTAGTATAAGACAAAAGATTTCCTCTGAAGCTGGTAAAACCAGGCACTTTAAAATTTCTGGTGGAGACTTAGATTGATTAGTTATATTCCTAACTGTGTCTGATAATCTGTGTCTAAAATAACACCTCCTGCACAGCCATCACGTTTCTGCTGCCACAGAGAGGATGAGATGGGAGAGGCAAAAGGCAACCCCCCCTTTTTTTTCTGTTTTGCTTTATCTGGTAGGGGAGGCAGTCTCCATCCACCTGTTGTTTCTTGGGCAGGCAGAGGCTGGAATACCGTACACAGTGGTGTGGGCGGGAGAAGGATGCGGTGCGGGAGAAGGATGCGGTGAAGGAGGTGGATGCCGTGTGGAGGGAGGATGCGGTGCAGGAGGGGGGATTCGGTGCGGGGGGAGGATGCGGTGCTGGAGGGGGATGCTGTGCAGGAGGGAGATGCTGTGCAGGAGGGGGTGCGGTGCAGGAGGAGGATGCAGTGCGGCTAGGAGATGCAGCACGGGGGGAGCCGTCGCCAGCTGCCAGCCCTGACTCTGCCCAGCAACCCGGCCACGCTCCATCTGCCGCTCCCGTAATGAGCCGACCCGGCCTCTGGCACAAGCCAGCTTTCGTTCCCCTATTCACCCGCATCCCCCTTTCAGCGTTCTATTGTTCTTCCCTAATGGCCTTACAATAGGCCTGCCTGTTGCCTTTACAGCCGCTGTGGGGCCAGCCGGGGAAAGCCTTAATCTCTGCTTCAAATTAAAGGGACTCTTCTGAATTAATAATGCTGCCAGGAATGCTCTGATACATCCCCTGATACGAGGGGATGTATAGCACTCTTCAGCCCTCGGCAGCTGTGATTAGCTGAGGCTTGAAGTGTCCTGTCACAATATTTCATCCCACTCCCCGCCACCTCCTCCCTGTCAGCAGGGTTGCCACATGGCCTCTCTTGTGCTCCCTTTTCAAGCCCCGTGCCAATCATGCGAAAAAGATGCCCCAGATAGGGTTGACAGATGGGGCCGGGGTAGTCTGAGGCTAGACGGGGGCCTGGGGCACTCACTGATAGCTCAATTCACCAGAGATTGCCATACGAAGGAGCAAGGCAGGCAAAGGACCTCCCGGCTGGGTTCTGCAGGGAGCTGTGAAGGCCACCTGTATCCCAGTCCTACACGGGACTATGCCACTGGCTTCGTGGTTGGATGTGCTTTGTTTTCCTTCCCAATCTGAAGGGCAGGCTAAAAGCCATGGGAAGGGAATCTATTTCATGAAATGAAGAGAAACCCCTGACAGAAACCCTGAGTGGTGCTATGAAGAACAGCCTGTCCAGTGAGACTGTGGTTTGGTTCTGGGGCACTTGGTAGATTTGCAGGTGTGTCAGATAAAGCTCATCCTTGTTACAGGGTCATGGGTGTCCCCAGGCTTAAGCAATCACAGGATCCTTCTAGCAATAAAGTCAGTGCCAGACTGACAGCCTCTGTCCAGGAAGAGAGTTTTACTTTCTAGTAACAGGAGAGACAGCTACAAATGAAAGGATAGCTGTGTTGCACTTGGGAACATTCCAACATGTGAACAGAAAGATCACTGCAAATTTATTTCAGATAGGTTAATCAAGGCATACTGCTGAGAGGCAGCACAACAGAAAGCAGTAATCTTCTAAAGTGGGCAATCCTTCCTCTCAGAGGAGGCCTAAGAAGCCTCAGTATCCTCTCCCTTGGCAGTGGCAATGCAACTAGAGCTAACCCTACACAAGGACCTGTTCTGCCCTTGGTGCAAGATCAAGCTCCTCTGCAGTCTGCCAGTTGCTGCTAAGGATACCACAAGGGCCCTACCACTTTGTCTGTCCAGAGCATCCCCTTGGTGATCACATGCATGACAAATTTTTCTCCCTGAGCAGAGTGAGGGAGACAAATCCTTTTGGCTGCTCTGCTTTTTTGTGTTTGTCCCGCTGCCCAGTGTTTGAGACTATAGATCTCACATGGGCTGCTAATATGTCTCCTTCCTTTGCTGGATGCATGAACTGCTTTGGCAAAGGCTGCTGCTAATACCAGGAGGAATAATGAGTCACCTAATAGCACCTTGTAATACTTCTGCATGCTGTTCTTCCTCTGTGAATATCACACCTTGACCTCAAAATGCAGGCTTTCTGGTACAGTTTGCATATGGGGAAAATGAGTTGTGGGCCAGCAGAACTGACAATGAAAGGGCAGGTCTTGTAGGTCATTCTTGAGACACATACTTGCTAAACCTTTATGAGTGTTGAAGTTTTACACACTTTCTTTCTACTCATTGCCTACTATTTTTATTTTGAGATACTTATTTTTGACTGCATGTTGCTACCTGCCTGTACCCGTGGTGGCTCTGCATGGAGATGAGTCAGGATGGCACTTGTGTTTGTTTGACTGATAACAAAATACATCCATTTGTGACTTCAGAGTACTTGAAGAAAAATCCAACTGCATCCAAATAACTGGCTCTGTCATTCCCCACCCAAAGCAAACCACTATTTATTAAAGATCCTGGTTCATCACTGCAAGGCTATTAGGATTCCCAAACTGTCCATATGTTGGTAGGTCTCTGCTACGTGGCATCTTCCTTGTTGTTTAAATCCATTGCTTTCTACAGATTTGCTAATCTTGAAAGAAAGCACTGATACACTGCTGTGTCAGATTGGTTCACAGCTGAGGCACTACATCCAGCATGCAAATGTGTGGAAATGTTTTGCCCTCTGGCCAGGAGTGCTGTGTCTAGCAGCCTGACACCCACAGAGCACTCAGCAGGTGCTAAGCACGGGGCAGGTGTACCATATGGCCTATGGCCCACTTAGCGTAGTGTATCTTTTAAGTCCTTTAAATTACAGGCCAGGTGAGATAAAGCAAGTAAAAACATGTGCATGAAGCAAGCTCGTGAATACACACCAATAACACAGAAGATGTTCCTTATCTTGTAAAATGACTGAGAATAGGGAAGTAAACCCAGACTTGTCCATTTCTCTGCAAAAAGGTTGTGGTGATGGAGTTTTGGGGAGGGCAGCTTGTTTGTTCCATTGCTTTGAGAAGAAGCTGTGCAACAGACCTTTGTGAAAGCAAGACATGAGACAGTTACTTTTCTGATGCTTAGCTTTTGGGAACAACTGCTTATAGAAATCAATCAAATTCCCACTTAATGGTTAGCCAGGAGGCGGTGAGAGGAATATATGTTTACTTTAAAATAATCTACATGGGAAAACAATGAAACTACATGAAAAAGTTTTAACTGCATAAGGTTTTTATGTATCCTCACTACAAGAGGTGAGTTTGAAAGTGAATTTCCTTAGAAAATCCTCTGTGTTCTGACAGGTGCTAAGGTGGAACAGAGATATGATTTTTGTAAGGTTACATGCACCACGGTAGATGAGAAGAGGCAAGCATATTTATATGACACTTTGGGGTCTGTAACTACTGTGTTTGCAAGCTCACTTGTGGCAATTGCACTGGCAACTTATTGCAGTCTTGAGCAATTTATCATTTACGTCAATGTTTGCCATTGCTGCAGGTAAAAATTTGGCACACAAATGTGCATATATTGTCACAGATGCAATTATGCCTTGCATTTTTCTGGTTCTAAATAATTACTTTTTACTTCATTTTAATGTTAAGCCATTGTCCCTTGCATATTAATGTAGCCCATGTGCATATATTCATGTCTGTCCTTGCTTTACTTTTAAATGTCAGTCCCCCTAGCCATGCAGAGGAAGGGGTAAAAAGGTTATGTGTAGGTCTGTTCTCCTACTCTGGATTTTTTATGCTGCTCTCCCTCCAGGATAAAACATTTCAAATGACTGGTGTGTAAAAGAGGAGAACATGGGAACCACGCGCCAGGCTACTGGAGGCCTGTCTCTTTCGTATTCTGTAATTTTGCAGAGGATCGTTTCATCAGCAAAGGTATAATGCAGCCATCCAGGGAGTCCTGCCCTTTGAAGCTTAGTGTTTTGTTCTGAAATCAGCTAAAGTTCAGCTCATATGTGCGCGGAGCCTTAGCGGGGGAGGGCAGGGGTGGGTTTTTTGACAATGCCACATTTCAGAGCACGTGCTCCCAACTGTTGCCAAAGGCACATATATGCAGATATTACTTCTCCTCAGCCTCAGTGCTGCTTTCCTTATTGTTCGGCGTGGGCAGGCGGCAGGCCCCAGCTGACAGCTGTGCATTGCGTGTATCGCTAACAGCTGCCTTTTCCTGTGGGGAAATTAAAAGATTAGGGGGATGTAGGCACGTGCTGGCTTCTGGAGATGGAGACAATGCTTGATTTAGAGTGGAACTTGTCTGCGGTGGCCGACAAAGGAGGTAGGCTGGAGGGAGGCAAAGGGTCAGAGAGGCTTTTGCTTTGGGAGAGACAAAAGGAGGGAGGAAGGAGAGGAGGAGGAGGAGAAGTGAAAAGCGGCTGCAAGGGGGCTCTGAAAAGGCCGCCTCGGTCCAGCAACAGCTGCTGCTGCACAAGAAATTTGAGACGGTCTTTTCAGAAACACAACGGCTGGCGGAGGAACAGGGAGGCCACACTTTGCCAAAAATGAATTGTTTGCAATTGAAAAGGGGGGCTGATAGCTCCTAGAGTTTTTAAAGGTCTGCACCTAGAGGACTAAGAAATGATTAGTCAAAGTAAATCACAGAACAGGAGAAAAGTGTGCCACAGACCAGAGGGGGAAGGAAATCCCTGCACTGCTATTAGGAGTTTATACAACTGCTGTTCTCCACAATAAGCGACACTGAAGAAAGCATCCATGCATGTATGCATATATGTGTGTATCTACTGTGGCATTTTGCCAGGCTGCTGGCTTTGAGCTGAATTCTAGTGTGATAGTACAGTTGGAGCAGTTTGTTTGAAATTATGATGAGTTGCACCTTCTAGAGTAATGACAACGCTGCTCACATCAGAAGTCAGCAAAGCCATGCTATGTGGGCTGTTGATTTGCCTTGCCATGAAATCAATTCCCTAGATTCTGCTTGTGAAAATCCCCACCACAGAGAGAAATTCAAAGGTTTTATTAATACTTCTGTCTTCAAAAAAAAAGAAAAAAAAAAGAAAAGGCATACAGGGAATGGAGTTGAGTTCACAAAGGAAAGGCCTTTTAGGCCATCACCTCTGTTCCTTCCCAAGGTCAGAGTACACACAATCTGTGTTAGACATTAACGTTAATAAATGACAAATAGATATTAGCATTGTCCTTTTTCAGAAGTTGCCAGCTAGTCAGTAAAAACTGGCAGATACCTGTGCAGTAAGGTTTACCATCCTCCTCCTCCTGTGTGCTGCTTTGCGGCTAGGCAGTGCTCGAACGTTACTTTGAAATCTGCAAGTATGTTTACTGCATTTTTGGGGACTGTGGTGGAGATCTTTGTCTAAGGCCAAAAAATTACAGCAGGTGAAACATCAGTGATGGTAGTGGAAACAGTCCAAAGCAAAACAGGTGTAAAATGGTAGTGTGAGCTCCAGTCACTGTGCAGTAAAACTTGAAATACTCTTGAGAATACAACACAGATGTCAAATTAATCCTTGGTAGTCTGCCAAAATGGCAAGTATGTCAGATGTTTGTTTTAAGAACTAAGAGAGTATATCTACAGTTGCAAATAAAAAACTGTACTTAAAGAAATTTAAATAGTTCAAGAAACTATGAAGTTAATCTTCATAATGTTAACTTAAGATAATACTGAATTTACTACACCACTCGGTGTTCTGTCTAGACAGCAAGTGCTGAGGCTATATTATGCTTTTCCTGGTGTTTACACAATGTTTACAAGCTTGTTTCAAAGTACAGAAAGGCAACTTCTCAGAAGCATGAATTAGTGGCCAGACTTCTACAAAACATTAAGAAGAACAGAAACACCACAAGCTGCAGAAAGGAAAGGAGACTGAAGATATAGTGCCTTCTGAAAACGATAATCTGGTTTAGCAGTGAATGTCAGAAAATGTGGTTCACCTAGTCAGAGAATTATACAATGGTTTGTGTTGGAAGAGAACTTAAAGATCATCTAATTTCAACCCCTATGTTGTGGGTAGGGACACCTCTCCCTAAATCAGGCTGCCCAATGCCCCATCCAACCTGGCCTTGGAATTTTCCAGGGAGGGAGCATCCACAACTTTCCTGGACAACCACTTCCAGTGCCTCACCACCCTCATTGTGAAGAATTTCCTCCTTATATCTAGTCTAAATCTGCCCCTCTCCCATTTATAGACATTTCGCTAGTGCTATCACTACATGCCTTTGTAAAAAGTCCATCTGCAGCTTTCTTGTAGGACCCCTTCAGGTACTTGAAGTAAGGTCTCCTTGGAGCTTTCACTTCTCCAAGCTGAATAGTCCCAATTCTCTCACCTTCTTCTCATAGCAGAGGTGCTCCAGCCCTCTGATCATCTTTATAAACTTCCCCTGGACCCGTTCCAGCAGTTCCATATCCTTCCTATGTTGAGGATTCCAGAACTGGACACAGTACTCCAGGTGAGGTCTCACAAAAGAGGAATAGAGGGGCAAAATCACCTCCCTTGACCTGCTGGCCATGCTTCTTTTGATGCAGCTCAATTCATGTTTGGCCTTCTGGGCTGCGAGTGCACATAGCCTGCTCATGTCAAGATTCTCATCAATCAGCAACCCCAAGTCCTTCTCTGCAGGGCAGCTCTTAATCACATCATCCCCCATCCTGTATTGTAACCGCAGACTGCCCCAACCCAGCTGTAGGACTTTGCACTTACGCTTGTTGAATCTCATGAGGTTCAAAGAGACCCACTTCTCCAGCTTGTTGAGGTCCCCCCTGGATGACGTGCTGCCCTTCCAGTGTGCCAGCTGCACGGTTCAGCTTGGTGTCATCTGCAAACTTGCTGAGGGTGCACTCAATCTTGCTGTCAATATCATTGATGAAGATATTAAACAGCACTTGTCCCAGTATAAACCCCTGAGGGACACCTGTTGTCACAGATCTCCATGTGGATATTGAGCCATTGACCACTACTCTCTGAATTTCTTATCCACCAAACAGTTCACACATCAAATCCATACCTCTCCACTTTAGAGGGAGGGATATTGTGGCAGATGTCAAAGGCTTTACAGAAGTCCAGATAGATCACATTCACTGATTTTCACATCTCCACTGCTGTGGTTACTCATCATAGAAAGCCATTAAATTGGTCAGACAGGACTTGCCCTTGGTGAAGCTGCCACTAATCATCTTCCTGTCCTGCATATGATTTAGCATAGCTTCTAGGAGTCTACATTCCATGATCTCCCTAGGCACAGAGGTGGGACTGACAGGTTGGCATTTCCCAAGGTCATCTTTTCAACCCTTTTTAAAAAAGGCCAAAATGTTGCCCTTTTTCCAGTCACCAGGGACTACTTCTAACTGCTATGACTTTTTAAATATCATGGAGAGTGGCTTGGTAATGACATCAGTTAGTTCACTCAGGACTCTGGGATGCATCTCATCAGGTCCTATTGACTTTTATATGTTTGTGTTCTCAGGTGGTCACGAACATGATCCTCCTCTACAGTGGGAGGGGCTTTACCTTCTTGCTCCTGATCTTGTTGTCCACTGATCCAAAAGGGGTGAGGAGAATGACTTTCAGTGAAGACTGAAAAGGCATTACAAAATTTGAATTATCCTCCTCTGTTGACATGAGGTCACTATTTTCATTCACCAGTTCAGGGACACTTTCTTTGACCTTCTTTGTCAAAAGATTCATGTACCTGTAGAAACCCTCCTTGTTTGTTAGTCTTCACTTCCCTTGCTAAGTGCAGCCCCAGTTGCATCTTGGCCTCCTTGGCCCCGGCCCTATACAAATGGGCAGTGTCCCTAGATCCTTTCCATGTTCCTGCTTGCACTACCTGTGTGGTTCCCTCTCACTCTTCAGTTTAACCAGTAGGTCTTGGCTCAACCATGCTGGTGTCTTTCCTTTCCTGCCTGTTATTCTAACATTCTTAAATATTTGCTAGCTCTGTTCCTCTCCCTTGTCCCTGAGGACCATATCCCATGGGGTCCTACTGACTAACTCCTTGAAGAGCTGGAAGTCTGCTTTCCTGAAATTTAGGGTCCTGACTATACTCCTTTCCTGTTCCATATATCTTAGGACCTTGAACTCCATTAGCGCATGATCACTGCAGCCCAGACTGCCTCTTATCTTGACATCACTGATGCGCTCACATGTATTTGTGATCATCAGGTCCAGTATTTTATCCCCTTGTGAAGGTGATTCTATTCCCTCAGTTAAGAAATTATCTTCAATGAACTCTAGGAATCTCCTAGATTGCCTACAGCTGCTGTGCTGCTTTTCCAGCATATGTCAGGGTGGTTGAAGGTCCCCAGGAGGATGAGAACTTGCTAGAATGAAGTCCCCTGTAGCTGGAGAAAGAAGGCTTCATCATCAGGCAATCCTTGATCAGGTGTTTTGTAGTATGCACCAACCACAAGATTCCTTTTGCTGCCTCAGTCTTTTATTCTGTCCCACAAGCTTTCAACCTGTTCATGACTACTCTTCAAAAATGGTTCTTCACCTCTTCCTGTTTCCTCATATAGCGACAAACATCTCTATCTGTCCTTTTTGGTCTGCCCCTTCTGAACAGTCTGTAGCTATCGATAGTCGTACTCCAGTCATGGGATTTGTTCTGCCAAGTTTCAGTAATGGCAATCAGATCATAGCTTTCTAGTGGCATGGTAGCTTCCAGCTCTTTGTGTTTGCTGCCCAAGTTGCATGTGTTTGTGTAGAGGTCCTTCAGCTGGGCTGTTGGCAGCATTGCCTTCTTAGTGTAACATGGAACACTCCTTATTTCCCTTAAGGTCTTCTGCAGAAGTTTCCTTCCTGGCATCTACTGCCTTAGGAATCTCCCGCTCATCTCCACAGGACTTCAACTGTGCTGTAGCATCCTCAGCATGCCCTGGGGCAGCAGGTGGAGGGCCCATGCCAGCACCCCATGCCTCCTGCAGCTTGTCATAGGCAAGGCTGGTATTATCCCTCTCCCCCTTCACATCTAGTTTAAAGTGCTGCCAATGAGCCCTGCAAGCTCCTGGGCAAAGACCCTCCTCCCTCTTTGAGAAAGGTGACTCCCATCTGATACCTGTAAACCCGGTGCATGAAATGCAAGCCCAAAGCCAAAACCTTTGCAACAACTTGATTTTGAAATGGGAACAAAGGAGATTGCCATTCTTACCAGCTGTGTACGGCAGATCAAGACCCTCAGTACCAACATCCTATATTCACCAGTGAAAGAACATGAGATGTGAAAAATGGAAACTAATTCATTAATGCTTTAGAATGACTGACTACTAATTGTTCTTTTTAGAAGAAAAACATTGTCGAAGATGAGAGTTTTCAAGCTGTGGACTGGAACCAATATACACATTTTGAGGGTAAATATTGTGGCTCATGTCCAGAAATAGTTCAGCTACTTAAATCTCTTTGAAATATGAATCTCAAGGCCCTAGATCACTTCTTTTCTTTGTTACTAGGGCTGACCATCATCCTATGATGAACAACAACAGAATCTCTGTTTTGATATCTTCAAAAAGCTGAATCCTTAACCATAGTTTTCTTTTTCATCTCTAATGATAGTCTCAGACTCCATGCATATCAGCTTCAGATTTAAGGAGTCTGAGGTGAAAACTGGAATCACCATACAATTTTTCCTTCATGTGCTACTGTGTGAGGAATGTAGGGAAGGATTTGTGTAATGTGAAGTTAATTTGACTATAGTCTAAGTTTACTCATTATTAGATGACATTACTGCCACAAAAAGCCAAATTCCTGGTAATTTGAAGCAAACAGTTCTTTACAATGCGCTGCAGAGACATCAGCAGCTCATCAGTGACATTTGCAAATTGTGGTAATGTGTGCTCCTTGCACAAAAGGCACAGCTGCCTGCAGATAACATCAGTTCAGCAGCAATGGTGTCCCATTTGTTTTCTCTCTCCCTCTTGCTGTCTCACTTGGGGAGCAGGTGAATATCAGCTGGCTCAATATGCTCAACCTCAGGGGCTGGTCTTCTGGGAGGCACAGCTTATGGGTTCGAGCAGCAATGCACTTGTTTGCCTTGCTGATTTGGGCAAGTTTATCCCAAAGGGTATTGCTTCTTACCTTAATTTTAGCTCTGGAGAGCTGTGGAAAAATAATTGCACACGCTTGTACAGACCTTTCAGGGGCATCTCACTGATTCACAGTATTCATACTTGCAAATACCTGCAGCCCTGGGCTAAGTGTTTGTTAGAACTAGGACCATAAACGCTGTATCCTTCAATGGTGTTTGACAAGGCAGTGAGAGTTGCTAAATGGGTGGTCTTCTCTGGCCTGTGTGTATTAAAATATATAATATAATGTGACAGTGTATCTCATTAAGTGGGCTTCCCTTAGTACTCTGTGGGTAGCTGTGATACCTAGATCTACAAAAACCTTGCATGCTACCATGGTTCTTTCCATCTTGAGGATAACACAGAAAGAAATAAAACAGACCTATGACAGGAATGCAATTTGCAACACATATGTTACTGGTAGTTAAAATTATTCTCTTCTCCAGCTGTGTTTTTTACCTGTTTGGGATGTTGTATAGCAGGAGTTGCCCTCACGATAAGAAAGCTGCAAACGTTCAAAGCAATCTTGTAGAACAGGAGGTTCTTAAAGCAAATCTACCCTGGTGCTATGTTGCCCAGCACAGGCAACAGGAAAGAGGGCAGAAGGGTAGGTGGCAAGACTTCTTTATCTGCTGCTTTAATTACACATGCATGGCTATGTTTGATGAATGGCATCAGGCTGGTCTCTATTGTTCCATGGAGGGAACAGATGGTGGATTGGGACCCTGGGAGCAGGTGAGAACTTTTCCCCTGTGCTAAGTCTACTGGATGCTGAAATGATGTATGTTACTTGACGTCAAATGCTACTGTTGATTTTAAAAGTGGTAGCTTCTTTCTTTAAATGTCTGGAATCCAGAGTCTGGTCTGAGGCCAGAGCATACTAGTCCTGAGGGATTTGCTGCCAGGGCAATGAAGGGTACAGGGTGAGGATTGGCACAGGCCAGCCCCAGCATTGTGGCTACCCGCCCACTCACTACCACGTTGTTGTAGTGTATGCTCCTAAACTGCAGACTTAGTTAAGCACTTCTGACTGTGCAGTACGGTATCCTGAGCTTTGAACACCCACTGGCAGTAATACTTTGTCAGTGACCAGGAAAGCTCTGGTGACTCAGCTTCAGTGAAAACCAGCTAACTAATTGTTGCAACTATGATAAGCATCATTGTATGCATAGTATCTCCTTGAACTTGCCACAGGGAGTACTACCCATCTCTACTCAATTAAGGATAAGGAAATAAAAATTTCAGAGAGAAAACATAGTGAAGAGCACCTAGCCTGTTAAAAACAAATGCCAATTTATATGCAAAACAAATGCACAGATACTATGGTGGAAGCAATAATTCACCACAAGAAGTATTTTGTGGCTCTGGAGCGAGTGCAGGTGAAGCTGGTGAAGGGGCTGGAGAACAAATCTTATGAGGAGCGACTGAGAGAGCTGGGTTTGTTTAGCCAGGAGAAGAGGAGGCTGAGGAGAGACCTTATTACTCTCTACAACTACCTGAAGGGAGGTTGTGGAGAGGAGGGTGCTGGCCTCTTCTCCCAAGTGACAGGGGACAGAACAAGAGGGAATGGCCTCAAGCTCCGCCAGGGGAGATTTAGGCTTGAGATTAGGAAAAAATTCTTCATGGAGAGGGTCGTTAGGCATTGGAACGGTCTGCCCAGGGAGGTGGTTGAGTCGCCATCCCTGGATGTGTTTAAGGTGAGGGTGGATGAGGTACTTAGGGGCATGATTTAGGGATTGGTGGGAATGGTTGGACTCGACGATCCAGTGGGTCTCTTCCAACCTGGTTATTCTGTGATTCTGTGTAAATCATTCTGGGTGAGATATGCAGCAAGGTTTGTGTGAATTTTCTCGCAAAAAATCCCAGTTACTATATGAGCAAGGGGAAGAAAGGCCTGTATTTAATACCAAAGCCTAAAGAATGAGTTTTTCTACTTCTGGATCAGATAGCATAGGTTTTTATGTCTTGCAGCAAAGTGAGAATAATCTCTGGTCACTCTTCCTTTCAATCCAGAAAAAAAAACCCAGGCACTGTGTTGACTTATTACTTGCTCCCAGATGAAGCAAATGCATGTTGCTTGAAGGTGCTAGCTTTGGTTGGTAGCTGTTCCCTAACTGACATTTGTGACATGCTTTTAAAAAGAAGTTTAGAGTGTGCAAATACCGTCTTGAAATTCCTCACATTTTTCAATGAGAAGTAGTAATTGCTCTGAATTTCTGAGCTCTGGAGACACCCTAGACTGGAAGAAAACTGTGCTTTCTGTCTAGGAGAAATGCCACTGGAGTAACAAATCAGGTTTCTTTGGTGGTTATTGGTCTCCTATCTCTCAGTGGATACTTAGGCTAAGCCATGGCTTGAACTTGGAGACATCTTGGGGATGCCTCTGAAAACATGGTGAACTGAAAGAGGCCTTAATTTTGTTAGTGTGATGAGGAACTCCTGGGCTTGTAGTGGTAAATGATCAGCCCACAAGGCAGACCTTGGAGACAGCGAAAGCAAAAGTATTTGAATAGAGTTCCAGAAACTAAAAAGCCAATAAAAGGCTACATGTGAGAATGTTACCTTGCAAAAAATCTTATTTTTGACAATCCCCATAAATAAGATGCTAATTATTTAATAGAAGGTGGCTATTATTAATTTTTGAATCTTAATATTGAAAAACACAGCATCTCAGCTTAAAAAGTAGCACTAATTCATGTGACAGGCATAGAATCAAGGAATCATAGAATCATCAGGTTGGACAAGACCTCTTGGGTCATCAAGTCCAACCATTCCTATCTGCCACTAAACCATACGACTTCATCTACCCACCTTTTAAAGACCTTCGGGAATGCGGACTCCACCACCTCCCTGGTGTCCATACGTATCCATTTAGAGCTGTGAGGGTTTTTTTGTTTCATCCTAAACTGAGCCAAATACTAGTTTCTTGGAAGAATAGAGTTATTTTTCTAGTAATGCCTAATCTCCTGTCACTATGTATTTTGTGACAGTAGTATTGTACTCCATGCTTACTGCATCAGGGCCAGCTAATCTGGTGGCTCAATGCAACTGATTTGCAAAATTATTAGTCTTTGTTGACAAAATTCTAATTCTGTTGCAAATATCACATTTTCCCTCAGGTGTGTTCACCAGAAACTTCAGGAAATGTGTGATTCCAAAATTTACCATGATATTTACGTATGTAAAAAGTTGTATGTGACACACACCACTGGGCTGCACCATTAGGGTTCTGCATAAGGGAGTATAACAGGAGGCAGAAAAGAACCAGTTTACGTTGTGATAAAGAAAACAACTCTGTAGCCCGTAGCTCTTAAATTTGAGTGAAATGTACTAGAAGACACAAAAAAAAAAAAAAAAAAAAAAAGGTTTTCATTACTTCCTTGTACTAGAGAAAGGAAGTTGGCATGGCATAAGTCCTCTGCATCCTCTAAAACACATGGGGATAATTTAATTTCATGAGTCTGAACAACGTGAGGCCTCAAGTGAACTGTTGGCTAGTGAGTGACTTAGTTCCACATAAAGATGCTGGAAAACCCCAGTTTCTATATCAAGTTAAATTTGACTCCTTGGGTGAGCCTGAGAAATTGGCATGGGCTCAAGGGACTTCCCATAGAAAGGGACAAACACTTACCTAGGTGCTGCCAGGCTGGAGGCTTGCCCAAGATTTTCTACCTTCATTTTCTGTAAGTGTGTTTCCTAATAAATTCATACACATGTGCATAATCTGATTCCTACTCTCACATCTACCCTGGGTAAAGTTCAATTTTTTTTAAAGGGAAATATTGACAGTTTCTTTGTAAACATCAAAATTAAGGTGTTGCTTCCTATAAGTTTGCTCTCATTTCTCTAAAAACCAAGGAAAAAAAGGAAAAAAAGGGAAAAAAAGGAAAAAAAGGAAAGCCAGTACAGAACTCTCCCAAACCTATGCAATGCTTGAAATGAAATTTCTCTCCTTGCTGGTTTTGTCAAAGGTAAGAACTTTTGTCTGCATTGTAATAGTCCTGCTGCAATGTTATTTTTTGCCTTTTTTTTTTCTCCCTTCCCACCCTCCACCCCCGAAGCTTAATTACAACTGGAAAAAACTGTAATGTACTCCATGTATTGAGGGGTAAGTGAAGGAGAAGAAAAGGGAAGATGGGGAAAGTATAGAACTGTCCTGGACAGTTTTGGCACATCACCGATCATGCCATCGTTTGCAGTGAGCCCCAGTGACCAAACATGCCATCTGCGTTTCACACTTTTATTATGGATAGGCAACAGTTTTGTCTCTTCCCTATTCTTGCATGTCACGTTGGTGCAGTTGGACTCTAAATGCTAGCTTTTTTATTCCTATTGTTATTGATGTATGTATACAGGAGGGCAGAGTGTACGCATTTATGAAGTGTGCCTGCAGCTGAGCAGAGGAAGGGAGGAAGAATGTCTTGTGGTTACTGCACTCCATCGGTTCTGGCAAGAGCTTTGCCTTGCTGCTGCTTGCCCGTGCACCCTGTGCTACCTCCCATTCAGCAAAGGTCTTACAAATGCCCTTTTTCTACAGCGTGTGTTGATGGATACCTGGCTCTGTAAAAATGCTTCAGACTGATTCTGGGTTTAGGTCAGTTGAGAAAGAAGTACAGTTATCCAGTATGGAGCACCTGCTTGGGGAGCTACCTAGCTGCCCTGGAACTGTAGTGGCAGTCCCAGCTCGAGCAGAGGAGGAAAGGAGCATAGCACAGACTGTTGTGTCAGGGTGCATACCCTGAGCCATTGTCATAGTGCATTTATACACCCTGGAGTAGTGGAAGAACAGAAACTCTGTAAAACCAGTAGTAGTGGGGAAGAGAGATTGCATGCATGCACTGCATGCACTGCCTGCACTTGGGAAAGTGTTTGGGGAATGTCAGGTACAGAAGCTGCAAACATTTGAATACAACCATATGAATACTATGAATACATTATGCCTTAGAGCAACTTGAGCAATGATTTATCATTAACTACCATTACAGATCACTTACCCAACTCCACTTCACTGTAATTTTGTTCTAGGAAAGAATGATTGTATGTTTCTGGGAACTCCCTCTTTTCTCCAGAGCTGTGCTGACATTGCCTTCAGCAACTCAGATTGTCCCTCCTTCAGCTGGTCCATATACTTCACTGTGAACTTGAAAGTCTTGTTTGGCGATAGCTTTGTCTGCATAGCATAGCTGCATAGCTCTCCAGAGCCTCAGGCTTTACAGTGGCAGAGTTTTGCAGTGTGTTGAGTGGTGCTTTCTATGATGGACTGAAGTAGCCACTTCTGTAGTGCACCACACCCTGTCTAGTTCAGAGGGAACAGTCAAAGCTGGGGGCCATGAACAGCAGCTGCTGTCACTGCAACACTTTTTACGTTACCCAGGATAAAAATGGTGTCACATTAATTTGTGCACATCAGAAACAGCAGCTTGAGCTTCACTAGGTGGTGTGTGAAAGCCTGTTCTGTTTCTAAGGGTCAGTATACTGATATTTCTGTTCCAAATTATTTTCTACAGTTGGAAGATCTGCTCTATCTTAGCTCAGTTGTAGACCTCTTTAAGTATGAGTAATGTCAATTCTTACCAGGCTTTGCTGGGATTTCCAGATTAGTGTTACACTTTTTTCAGGGAATGCTGTTTGTCAGGATGTGTGGGTTAAGATCTTTTACTGCAGATTTCTTAGTTATTTTTTGGAGATACCCTGTGGTGGTGCATCACTTGCAATCAGAGTATGGGTGGGATCGTGCATGCTCTAGGATTTACTGACAGATAGATCCGAATCCTGCCTCAGGTAGCAGAGTTTTTAGCCACCCTGTGGGATAGAGGCTGCTGAGCATGGCAAGGAGCGCATCTGCCCCACAGAGCACTGGGTGACATAGGAAGCTTGTCCTTCATTTCCGCAGTTGCTGTGATTAAGGGCATCAGGACACAAAAAGCAATGGCTTGTTCTGGATTGCATTTGTTTCTGGAAGGATGCTCAAAGCTATGAGTCAGAGAAATAATAGGAACTTGGTCTGGATTTTAAATTAGCTTGTATCATGTGTAACAACACTTTTCCCAAACACTTTGTGTTTAGCCATGATGAACTGACTAGAAAACTAAGGAGGGTCTTGAGGAGATGGATTGCAAGAAGAAGGAGTGATGAGAGATGGTGGTTTTATCCTAGCAGAGCAAGGACAAAGGCAGGGACACTGATCAAAAAGCAAATGTATGGAGTAGCTGTTAAGCAGCTGTGGGCATGAAAAAACAAGGAGACTTTTCCATGCCTAATTTGGACAATGTAGATTTTTTCCTCTTATCATTGCTTCATTTATTACTTCCGAGCCTTCCTGTTTCTGCAATAAACTCACAACCAGTGTGAGTAATGTACGTGTACTAGTAATGATGCTGTGAGGGAGATCACAACAGGAGACAGAGAAGGGACAGAACTATCCACAGCCTCCAGGGAAAACCACAAACTTTGAACTTTAGTAGTTGAAAGGTGGAAGCCATGGGTAGATAAAAGAAGTGGTATATGATAGAAGGTTGTTATGCTGTTAGGTAGTGGGTAAGGAAAAGGACCACAGCATCTATCTTCTTCTACAAAGTTAAGCATAGGGAACTGGACATCAGAGTGGACGGAGAGGCTCATGATGAAGACAGGGAAGAGGATCTGGATGACAAGTTTAGTAGCAGAATTATGGAGAGGTCCTTGTGTTTACCTTTTAAGGTTAGAGCAGTAGCCAGACCCCTCAAGGAAGATATTGGAGAGAGGTTTGGAAAGGAAGGGTGAGGCAGGTTAGTGAGTCATCACCGCAGCAATGATAGGTGATAGCAAAACTTTCCTAATCCCACACAGACAGCATTTACCATAACCTTGGTATCTCCCTTCCTGGCCAAGGCTGCCTCACTGTTGGAGAGCCATTGCTCAGGGGTCTTTCCCTCCCACATGATGGCTGTGTAACTGGAGACAAATTGAGGGAGGAAACCCCAGGCCATCTTTCTGACTGTACCAAAGTGCCCCATGCTTGCTTTCATGGTGTGAGGGAGTTGGCCATGGCTAAATAGAAATCCCCAGCCCTTCGCAGCCTCTGCCCTGACTCTGTACAGAGTGCAGGGGTCTTCTTTTATTTTCTTTTTGTTGTTTTGTTATAAAAAGTTCCGGAAAAGTAGCCAGCGGGGTAAGAAACAAGCATGGTTGAGTAGGGAGGTCCTAAGAGACATCAATAGGAAGAGGAAGGTCTACGACCTCTGGAGGAAGGGGCAGGCATCCTGGGTGGACTATAGGGAGGAAGTGAGATTGTGCAGGGAAAAGGTCAGGAGGGCTAAGGCCCAACTAGAAATGCTATTGGCCAAGACTGTGAAAGACAACAAAAAGTCTTTCTACAAATACATCAACAGCAAAAGGAGGGCTAGGGAGAATCTCCAGTCCCTAGTAGATGCAGAGGGAACAACAGTAACAGGGGATGAAGACAAGGCTGAAGTGCTCAATGCCTACTTTGCCTCAGTCTTTAATAGTAAGGAAAATTGTTCCCTCTGTGCACAACCCCAGGGGTTGGAAGAGAAGTATGAGATTCCCAAGGTCCAAGAGGAGGTGGTTAGAGACTTGCTTGCCCAGCTAGACGCCCACAAGTCTATGGGGCCGGATGGAGTCCACCCAAGAGTTTTGAGGGAACTGGCGGGTGTGCTGGCCAAACCCTTTTCCGTCATCTTCCAACAGTCCTGGATGACTGGGGAGGTTCCGCTGGATTGGAGGCTGGCTGATGTCGTGCCCATCTATAAGAAGGGGCGCAGGGAGGATCCGGGAAACTACAGGCCTGTCAGTCTGACCTCGGTACCGGGGAAAGTCATGGAGCGGGTGATCTTGAGTGCTATCAAGAAGCACTTGCAAGAGAACCGGGTGATCAGTCCCAGTCAACACGAGTTCATGAAAGGCAGGTCTTGCCAGAGTAATCTGATCACCTTCTATGACCAAGTGACTAGACTCTTGGACGAGGGAAAGGCTGTGGATGTGGTCTTCCTGGACTTTAGTAAAGCCTTTGATAGAGTTTCTCACAGCATTCTGCTTCGGAAACTGTCGGCCTCTGGCCTGGACGGGCGCACACTCTCCAGGGTGAAAAAACTGGTTGAATGACCGGGTGCAGAGGGTGGTGGTAAATGGAGTTAAATCCAGCTGGAGGCCAGTTACAAGTGGGGTTCTCCAGGGTTCAGTCCTGGGCCCAGTCCTGTTTAATGTCTTTATCAACGACCTGGATGAAGGCATTGAGTCCTCCCTTAGCAAGTTTGCAGATGACACTATGCTGGGTGGAAGTGTGGATCTGCTGGAGGGTCGGGAGGCTCTGCAAAGGGATCTGAACAGGCTGGACTGCTGGGCAGAGTCCAATGGCATGAGGTTTAACAAGGCCAAATGCCGGGTCCTGCACTTGGGGCACAACAACCCTAAGCAGAGCTTCAGACTGGGAGAAGACTGGCTGGAAAGCTGCCAGGAGGAGAAGGACCTGGGGGTGTTGGTTGACAGCCGACTGAACATGAGCCAGCAGTGTGCCCCGGTGACCAAGAAGGCCAATGGCATCTTGGCCTGTATCAGAAATGGCGTGACCAGCAGGACCAGGGAGGTTATTCTCCCTTTGTACTCGGCACTAGTGAGACTGCACCTCGAGTACTGTGTTCAGTTCTGGGCCCCTCCCCACAAGAAGGATGTTGAGGCTCTGGAGCGAGTCCAGAGAAGAGCAACGAAGCTGGTGAAGGGGCTGGAGAACAGGCCTTATGAGGAGCGGCTGAGAGAGCTGGGGTTGTTCAGCCTGGAGAAGAGGTGTTTAAGGTGAGGGTGGATGAGGTGCTTAGGGGCATGATTTAGAGATTGTTGGGAATGGTTGGACTCGATGAGCCAGTGGGTCTCTTCCAACCTGGTTATTCTGTGATTCTGTGTGATTCTGTGAATTCTATCAAGTATTTAATTTGAAAGATAAAGTGGTGTAGTGTCTCTAGTTTTTCCTCTTCAGAGATATCTACTGTGCACCAGCAAGGCTGTTTGATAACCTCAAGGCATCCTTCACACAAGCTTCAGGCTCTGCTAACTCCCATGAAATTAAAACAATGAGGGGAAGGCTGCATGTGGGGTTCATGAGATGGGCTGAGAGTTTCTGAAAGCAGCTTCACCAGCAGTAAATATTTGTAAAGTTTTCTGTACAGTTTATAGCTGTTCATGAGTTAACGCAATAGAACATTTTTTTTAAAGGAGATGAGGACAAATTTGTTTAATCTCCATGGTACAGATTGCTTTGCCAGTTGTCATGTGTTCCAAGGCAGCAGGGTGACTTGAGCATCAGACACAGCCCTGTTTTAGCTTGTAAATTAATCATAAACTAGCTTCAGGAGAGAGGGTGTGGTTGGCAAGGAATAGCCCTAGTTTGATCACATCTTCATCTTATCAGCATCTGTGCAAATTGAGGTGAATGTTTATAAAGCAGACAGCCTCCTCTGCTTTGTAGCCCAAAATGTTAGTACATCGTGACTGGCCTTTTCTCCCAAGTGACAGGGGACAGGATGAAAGGGAATGGCCTCAAACTCTACTGGGGAGGTTCAGGCTGAACATTAGGAAGAAGTTTTTCACAAAAAGGGACATTGGGCACTGGCAGAGGCTGCCCAGGGAGGTGGTTGAGTCACTGTCCCTGGAGGTGTTTAAGGCACAGGTGGATGAGGCGCTGAGGGGCATGGTTTAGTGATTGATAGGAATGGCTGGACTCAGTGATCCGATGGGTCCCTTCCAACCTGATGATTCTATGAACAATTTTTAAGCAAAATGCCAGTTTGAGTCAAACATCCAACAGGCAGGCATTTATCACCTGGGTTTACCTTGTGATACTACTAGTTGTAGCGGAAACACTAGTGATTTAATAATAAGTAATGGTTCCTGTGATCAAATTAAAAAAGCACTGTAATTTTCTCCAGAATACTTGGATGAAATATAATTTTCCTTCAGCAAGTTCATACCTTTTTCAAAGTTAGTATGTCTTCATTTTCCTTGCTTCTGTGTAATAAAGCAGTAGAAATAAACAAATGCTGAATGCATGGGTATATTTGATGGTAGCAAGTGTTTTACAAAGTCACTATGGACTTAAAATTACACAAATAAACTTCTCCTGTTATGCAAATCATGGCTTGATGAAATAGTTAAGATTGAACTAAATGTTCAGTGATAAGAAATGTCAGTCAAAGCTCTGATTTTAAGAAACAGTTTCTTATATAATTATTTTAATAAGAGGAAACTATGGGTTCCAGCTGAAGGCTAAGCTTTTATCCACATTACATAACACTGAAGTATTGTCTTCAGTATTAAAGGCTGCTTAGTTCAGTGATGCGAAATATTCCAGATGTGCTAAAGGTCATTTTGAGCTGCTCTGTTCAAGATGTAGGCTTATCTTAAAGTGTACCTTCCTGGGAGGCTTAACTATATCTCAAAGCAAATCCAATGAAAATTCCAAGGAGGGCAGCTGAGCGATGGTTTGAAGAGGTTAATTAATATGTCTTTAGAAGGACACTTTCCTCCTCCTGCAGTAGCAGAGTAATAGGCAATCAATGTAGAATCATGGACTTCATTATTCTGTGGAAACTCCAGTTACCGTCCTATAAAAAAAGAAAGTTGCTGTGTAGCAGTAGTGACAATACTGACTACTGAGTAGTACTGAGACTGAATTTGTAATAAATAGTATTTCTATTTTTTCTAAGGGATCTTAAAAGCTACTAGGTGTATCCTTGCATGAGATTTTAAATTCTGTGTTTCAGACAACATTGAAAAATATCAACAGTAGGGCTTTCTTTTATCTTTGAATACCCACTAATGGTTTGAAGTAAGAGTTCACGTAGGTGAATCAAAGGAATGTTCATCTCTCAAGCTGCTGTTACATGTTGTGTAGAGATCTGGCTCTAACTGTACTATCGATTCATACCCTCTTCTTCCCTTAAAGCTGTCTATACAATTCAGAGACTGGGGAATTATCTTTCCTTCAGTGAAAGCCTAGCTTCCAAAGTAGAGTATGATGTCTATTAGAAAACGATCATAGTGCTTTTCCAGTGAATTAACTTACTGCAGGCTTTAGGAAAGTGCAGATAAATGGAAGTAAAATTCACTTGATAGAAACCAAGGCATCATGACCCGTCTCTCTTCTGCAAAAACATTCAAAAATGTGTGAAGATGGAGTAAATGGAATAGGTATTAACCCCAAAATTTTTTTAACTCTTGCTGTGCATGGATCTGCAAGTATGATATTATCATTAAAATTCTTGCAAAAGTTACTGATCCAGGTTAGATTTAAATTGGCATGCTACATTAAGGCTTTTTATTCTCTTCTCCACTCACATATCTTTTTCCATGCAACTACCTTTTACTTCATTTTATAAGCTTAGTACTGTGGTTCCAGCACTGTTTTTCCCCTGAGGTGGTTATGTCATACTTGGCCTTTATGCTACTCAAATACTTTGTTAATATCATATGAAGATGTTGTTGGGGCTGCCTGGGAAGGTCTTTCCCAGATTTATTCACAAGCATGCAGCAGATACCCCAAATGGTTACATGATTTCAAGTAAATCCAAAATTATGGTTCTAATACAATTGTTAGTTTATAATAGTTGATTATCAACGAGATGTTAATTTATAAGAACATCTGCCTGATTACGCTCCATCTTTGATTTTATATTTTGTCTTTAATACTGATAGATTAAATGCTTAGAAGCTGGATGAAATGCATTTTATTGTGCAATGGCACAAATGAAGACCTAGTTAATTTTGTGATCAGGTGTTAAACAACTGTTGTGTCAATATCAGTGCTCTTGATCCCACTTCTAGATATGGACTAGGGGATAGTTTCTCACCTCCAGTGTTGTGGAGTTTTGTCAAGGGCTTTTCTTTTCTGACAGATATCCAGGTGAACCTCTTTGCCAGCAATCAGAGTCTGCTTTTGTAGCAGTGTGGGAGCAGGATTTTAATCCCACTTTCCTGCTTTTCTTAGTGCCTACTTGACATTCTGACATAATCTGTCATTTATGTATGTGATTCTCTCACATGTAGTATAAATACCTGCCTGTCTGCAGCCAGAAGTTACAGGATCTCCCTAGGAGTTGTTTCAGTGGTAGGGCCATCATCCTCGGGATGCTCAGATGCTGGGGTGCTTTGCTATGACCCTCAGTTTCCTGGGTAGGTAGCAGAGAATCTGATGTGAAAAGCAGCAGTGTGTCACTGATAGCCACGGATTTGCAAAAAAGAATCTAAGGACTTTGAGTGGAGTATCTCCCTACAGACATAGTGTTTTGTTGGTTGCTTGTTGCAAAACAGTCATTGCCTGCTAGCAGAACCAGCTCATGGTGCTTAGAGGTGGAAGTGTTTGACCTTGGATAAGATCTGCAGAATCTGGACTATCATGCCTTGCTTAATATAGTAATTGTTTCTTTAATGTCCTGAGGAAAAGAAGTACTTGTTATTGCTTGGGGCTGCTGATGGTTCCTGTTAATTTATGCCACACTGGACTTGCCTTCTGGAAAGGACATCCAGCAGCAGCTGCTACAGCAATAACATTTTGCAGATTTTAGAGGCCTTTTGCCATTAGCAGAGGCCTGGATGAGGCCTTCAACAGGTAGTGTTTGTATCTCCAAGTGATTTCTATTTCTGCCTTTGCCAATGTCCTTGCTTGCCTGATCTTGCAAATTACTTTTTTCAAAATGTGCCTTCCTTCATTAGCTCTGCTGCTGAGACTTTTCTTGGCTCTTTCACCAGACAGATAGACTTCCAACTTCGTTGTTAACAACCCTTTGAGGTTTGCCTGGAAAACTACCTATCATAATCTCAGGATTTCTTGTAGCCCAATCAAAGGGAGAAGCTAACCCTCAGCTGGAGTTAATAAGGATTGTTTCCTCAGTTCAAGTGGACTTTGGTCATTTGGTCACTGGTTGGACTCGATGATCCAGTTGGTCTCTTCCAACCTGGTTGTTCTATGATTCTGTGATTTGATGCTAGCTGAAGAGCTTTCTTGTCATTTTAACCCTACATGAGTTGCTCTCTCTCTCTCTACTTCTTGTTCATGGAAAGTAATAGGCAAGTGCCACTGACAAGAAAACTGAGTGTATGGTGAGGGAGTGCGGCACACTGTCTGTAGCTGAGTAGCAGTTTTCCCAAGGGTAAAAAAAAAGTTTTCCTCTTTTAAGGAAAAAGTACTTTAATTTCCCCAGCTGTAAACTTTGCCCTTGCTTAAGTGCTGGTTTCCCATTCAAAAGGAAAAGCACAAAATGAAGTAACCTCTGGTCTGGTGGCTGGGGAAGAGCAGGAAGTGGTGTTGCTAGAAACCTGATGAGAGATAGCAGCAGAGGAGTAGAGAGCTTGAGATAAATCTATTCAGTGACACGCTGGTTTTACTATTTCACTGAGTGGGATGGGGTGCTTCTCATGCTGAGCTCATCTCTGCAGTTTCAATACATTTCTTTGCCTTTTTTTCTGAGGACTTGGGAGAGTCCATCTGTGAAAAGGAGAGTTGTGGTATGTTTATTAGCATTGAGTGGATGTGAAAGGAAAGAAACATGTGAAATCTTTCCAGGGTCCTGGGCTGGTGGCTAGTGCAAACCTAGTAGTACTACTGCAATGAACATGCTATACTCTGCAGCTGTTTCCCTGCTAGGCACAATTTATGCAGATCAGATAGAAAGTTGTGGTAATCACTAGCTTGTGAAGTGGTGAAGTGTGTTTGGCAAGGGGATATTTTTTTCTTTTTGCTTTTTTCTATTTTTTTCAAGCTGAAAATAGCTGTGGCTGTATTGGGGCTACGTAAACTTTCTCATGTCTCTCTGTTCTGTAAAAATCACTTCTTTTGGCTTGTGTGTCCACATCTATAATGAAGACAGTCTTTGCCATGTATTTAGTGGTTCGCGTGAATAAACCAGAAGGGCAGGACATTCAAAGCAGTGCTTTATTGAATGTGAATGCTGTGGAAGAGAGAATAGAAAAGATGCAATGCTTCCAGAAGTGGCCTTCCTACATAGATCTACCATCCCCAGATAGCAGAACCAAAGGGGATTGTAGATGCAGGCTGACAGTATTGCAGCACGGACTTTGCTTTGTAACAGACAGTTTTAAAAACTGTAGCATGGGACATTTCATAGTCTCTGAATATTACTTAGAATTAACTTATTGGGAACAGATTTTGTGTTTTTTCTTATTAACACTGCTGTTCACCCACACTTGCTCTATAAAAATCAGGCACATAAAACAGACCTGTCCAAAGCTGGAGGAGCATCTGAACTCAGATATGCTCAAGAATATTGTTTGAGACACAGAGAATGAAAATCCAAACCATGTTATGAATGGTTTCCATACTGGAATGAAAATCCAAACTTACTGTATACAATTTCTGCAGAACCTAAAGGACTTAGTATAAATTGATAGTTTTTGTTTGTGTGATGTGAGTTGAGCTCAACTAAATTGTTTTCAAACAACCCAAAAAATTTAAGACAAACACAACGTCAAGTCAACAAATTGTCTCTTCCATTTTTTCCTTGTATATTTTTTTGCTATTCCAGATGCAAACACTGGAGTGAAGGTTACAAAATCACTCAGAACATACCTAACAATAATAATAATCTAATTGCAATTGAATAACTGGGCAGAGCTGTTAAGTAAGTCAAGCAACACTTTCACATGTACATCCAAATAAAAGTATAGGGACTGAGACCTTGTCTGAAGGATAGAAAAAGCAGGTTTTTTTTGTACAAATGAGCAGAACAAGACCAAATCCCCAATAAAATTCAGATTATAGAATCAAATACACAAATAATTTCAGTACACTATTGGGTTTTTTTAAATTTTCTTCATAACATGCATAGATATCATGCTTGAATTTAGGTAACTGATAGACAGTTGCATTTGTTTTCCTCATATATATTTTGTTTCAATATAGCATGCTGTGCTGCAAAAATCGACAAGCTAAGGTTTGTTCTTCTCTGCAGATTTCTCCCTGCACCTATTCCCCTGGTGTGAGAAATCTGAATCTAGGAAATATTTACACAAATCTCTGATTCTGATGAGAAGTATTTTTTGCAAAGTCACTTATTATAATCCCTTGTAGAATGTAGTTCAAGTAATACATTCATTTGGTCTCCCACTAGATTGTAGAGGTTATCCTAATGACATTTTCAAAACATAGCTGGCACAAACCTGGCCTGCTATGAAGATTATTTTCTTTCAGGACATGCAGTGCCTTTGGTATATGTTAATACACATTTGACCTTGTAGATGAAATGTGTAAGTATTTGATCTAAGTCCTGCACTTGTTCAGGGATGGTCAGCTTCTGGCAGTTGTTTTGTCTATTGTCCAGCTCCTGGCAGTTGTTTCATCTGGTAGCTATATCCATTATCAGGGTGGACGCTGCAAACACCTCCGTTGCAGTCCATGTGCAGTTGTCTGGGCAATGAGATCTTCATGGCAGGTGTGATGTTAAGACAGACCAGTTCTTTCTGTGGTATACTACACAGGGTTTGTGGATGCATATTTTGCATGTGAATGAATTGTGGATATTTGCATTTAAAAAAAAAATTATCTGGATGCTGTCTTTTTCATCAGTTAAAATACTGATCTTATATTAGGCTCGGAGCATTTTCAACTGCCTTTTTGCTTTTTCATGTGGTATCTTAACTCACTTTCTTCTGCATCATGGTGACTTTTGATAGATGCAAACTAGTTGGTTGGTGTAGAGTACTTGTCGAGAGGTTTTAGAGGTCTGCAGGGTAACATGCTGAGATGACATCTTACTCTGTGGGTAGGTACTATGGGATCTTTCCCTTAGTGAAAGGACCAGAGGGCAGGTGGTATGCCTAGCAGTATGTCTGGGAGCACATGCTCCTCTTTTCTGTGGGTGGTCCTGCTCTGGCTGCTATGCCAGCCTGCCATTTCCCTCATCGTGCAGCTTGGCATTTCACCCTGCTTGCCCTGCCCTTGGGAAGCAATGCGCAGTGGATGCCATTCCCAAAGCCTCAGGTGCCCCTCCTACCTTTTTGTTCTTCTGATGGCACTGGAAAAAGCCAGAGAAGACCTGTAGTAAAAAGTCCTTATGATTGAGAAGCAAGACCTGCTGCTGTGACACATTTTGAAGAACGCTGTTTACTATGATCATTTCTTTCCTAGCGGCTTGTCTCAATTTTAATTGATTTCCCTTAACTGTCTTGAAGTTTTACAAGCCACAGTCACTAAATCCTCTCATCCTAGAAGCCAGTAATATTGCCGCAGAAGAAACTCTGATGATGAGGTGAAGTAACTTGCCCAGGGCTACAAAGCCAATGTCAGTTATGCCTTTGTGTGAATTTGGCCTCTGCAAACCACCTTTCCTGGTCATGATGGCCAAACAGAGATGGCATCTGTGCATTAAGGACTACATCAGTTTTCAGAAGCAGGGCTGGGACCCAGGCTGAGTATGTCCCTGTGGTATGCTGTGTTTCAGGCCCATATTGACAGGGATTGAGTTTCCTTGTTAACATGACCATTCTATTCTGGTTGACATTTCTTTTAAATCAAAAGAGAGAAGAAGGATGAGATTCTTCTCATGAGCTCAAGAGGCAAGTTTTAAATCCTGGCAGAAAATGCCTTGTGCCTCAAATTATGAACATAGGTAATTTTGTAACTATATCAAGTGAGTAGAGCAAATGATTTCTGGGAATAAATGCCTGCTTAAGATTGGTATTTCTCTTGGAACCTAGCAAGGCCTTTTCAACTATTTTATCTTTTGGTTTTTGTTCCAGAAAATGTTATTTCTCAGTGGTATAAACTGCAGTTGCATGAAAGTCACTGGAGTGATGTTGACTTACATTTATTGAAGGTATCTGGATTGAAATTCATAGAGTTGCTGAAAGTGTAGCTTGTTTTATTTTGTTGTGATTTGTATTGAAATATTTGCTTTGATATATAGTGTTCTTTATGGCTAGCAGTAAATAATTTATAATGATCACAATTTATTTTTTTTCTTTTTTTACACTGGTTCATCAAAATACCTGTACTTCTTGCATGTTATATTTCAAGTCTCTTCCAGAAATACTTGCATACTTTTCAATATAAAGTCTAGGTTACATCCTGGTGCCACTGAAGTAAAACCCAATTTGTTGCTACTTCCCATTGAAACAGAACAAAAGGAGATCTGTGATCATAATGTCTTTCTTTTTCTTCAATTATGAGGGAAATATATGTTTTAGCTTCCAGGGGAGGGAGATTAAAATAAAAGGTGTGTAATCAAGATCAGCAATGAATCAGCCTTGAAGGCTGTGATTCAGCTGTGATGCCCTGTACGTTGCAGACTGTAGCCCAATGCTGTAAGCTAGTTTTTTCCCTAGCTGCCAAACCATGTTTTCATGGAGGTGAGGGCAATGCATAGCTATGCACACTTGCTGTGTCTCTATTTGTAAGCGGTACAGTGTAAGGAATGTTCCCAGGCACTGGAATCCAACTATCTGTACTCTTAAACTGTTTAAACATTCTCACTTGTAGTTTCAGCCCCTGCCAGACAGTGCTCTCCTAGGCAATTGCCAGGCACTTATTTGGGAGATAACATGGGCCAGGGCTTTCATCCAGCAGGCACTTTGCACCCAACCGTCCTTTTCTGGATCCAGGCTACTCCGTGCCAGATGCTCCCTGTGCCAAAGAACAGTCATTCACATACTTGATTTACTCAAGTATCTGCGGCTGCCATTTTTTGCCCTTTCCTTATGGATGGGGAAGCCAGATAAGCTGGCAGAGTCAGGCGGTCTGACGCCTTCTTCTGCAGCATGTTCCTTAGCAGGACTGCCTGCACCACAGTTTGTTAATTAGTAAGTGAGATTAAGGAAAAGCAGCTTTACTGCCTCATGAAATCCAAAATAAACCCTATGTATACACAGCAGGCAGTAATAGGGGAGTGTTTGTTACCTTTTTAGTCACCACAGACATTGTCACACAGCCTGGTGATTCACAGCAGAGCTTTGGTAGAGGCAGGAGTTGTCCTGTGGAGAAGCAGCCCTATGAGCCCTCTCTACAGCACAGGGGCCTGGCAGGGACCTTGCTACAGGGCTCTTTGTGCCTGTCTGTCAGAGCATGGGGGCAGAGCACAGGCATAGGAATAGGGCAGGTGAGATAATTGTGTTAAAGCAGACAGTTTCTGTGGTGGACATCCAGCAGTGGGAATGTGAATTTCAGAGAGTTTTAACTACATCACTGTCATCACCAACACTTCTCACAAGTCTGCTACCTGTCTCCCTTTGTGTGGGTGGACTGACCTCCTTCCTTCTTGTGCTCTTCCTCTGTTTATTTGTTGACAGTAGTCTCTGGTGGGTGCACTATACAATGTGGTCATAGTCAGTCTATCTACTTTAATTAATGCTTCTGCAGACCATCTTCCTTTGTCCTCTTCTGGACACATTAATCAAACCCTCTGCCTTGTGGAAGTTTATTGTACAGACATAAAAACAATGATCTGAAGAACTAAATGGAAGAATCCTTCGGTTTGGACAGTTTTTATTTGTGCCCTGCCCATTACAGAGTGTGAAACTGGTGTAATAATAAAAGGAGTGACATCAAGATTAATGTGTAGTATGACTTGTGGTGAGAATTCAATTTACAATGTTTGAATTTTGTTTGAGAGGCTATGAAGAAAGAAACAGGAGACTGCTTTGAGTATTTCACTGCAACATGAAAAATGAACAGCCTTCTCACTTCCAACCCAAAAGAAACTAACAAAATACCTGTGAAAAATAAAGTGGTTTTCTGTGAGTGCCACGTTTGTGCCAGTCATCTCATGTAAATGTCAATATCATTGTAAAATTGTTTTTCTGTAATAGTTTGTCCAGGGACATATTCTTCATAGAAGAACACCTTCAGCATAATTAACTAATTAATTATTGTTTGGGTAGTGTTTCAGTGTGTTTAGAGATTCAATAAAGCATCTGTAAGTTTTGAAAGAAATTGTTTTAAAAATATTCTGTTCAGTTGGAACAATTTACTTAATATGCCAATAAATTTCTCACAGTCGATGATTGTTTTTTCTGTTTTGTCAGTTATGTGAAATACATACAGAAATACTCAATCTCCTGCAAGTTAGAGAACACTTGGGAAAAATAGCCTGTGAAGAGACACCTCTTTAGGAAGAGAAGGAATATGGAACATGGACTAAAAGAGGGTATTTTCCAGCTCATGGGTATATTGCACTCTGATTTTTAATAAAAGGATTTATTTGACCAAACCTGTTCCCTGTTCCCTCCCCTCTTCTCCCCCCTCCCCTCCTCTCCCCTCCCTCTCCTTTCCCCTCCCCTCCCCTCCCTCTCCCCTCCCTCTCCCCTCCCTCTCCCCTCCCTCTCCCCTCCCTCTCCCCTCCCTCTCCCCTCCCTCTCCCCTCCCTCTCCCCTCCCTCTCCCCTCCCCTCCCCTCCCCTCCCCTCCCCTCCCCTCCCCTCCCCTCCCCTCCCCTCCCCTCCCCTCCCCTCCCCTCCCCTCCCCTCCCCTCCCCTCCCTTCCCCTCCCTCTCCCCTCCCCTCCCTCTCCTCTCCCCTCCCCTCCCGGTGTGAAGACTGATGTCCCAGTGTTGGGATGCTCCATGCAGAAGGCAGAGAAACCATGAAGCTGAGGTTTTGTCTTATCGGTGTCCCCCACTAAAAACTGTTAACAGAGATGAGTGTTCTAAGGACCAGTGCACACGAAGTGCACTTACCCTTGAGCAGAGGAAGTGGAAAGATTGTGAAAGGGAGCATTTTCTCTCAGTTCATCTAGGAGACAAACAGAAGACAAAAGGGTAAATTTCAAAAGTATCTGTTCCTAGCAGAAGAGATAGCAGTGCACAGGACCTGCTTTAGAGGACAGATTTTATGAACTGGAAAAAGCTTTGAAGGAAACACTAAAAAAAAAAAGGAAAAATTAAAAAAGACAAGAAGGTCTTATTTGAATTCCAAGCCTTCCCCAAGCAGTAACCACATCCTCTCTCCTTCCCAGCTGCATTTCTTTAACTGCCTGGCTGGTGCAGCTTATATGGGCAGCACTTGTGTTGGGAGTGAGAATCTGTCACTTGGCCATGATGAGGAAGCACTTCCTCCTGACCTTCCTCTTTCTGTGTTTTCATAATTTATGGTTGCAAAGTTTGTTCAGCTGCTAGGTTGGGGTCCATGTGCCACCTTTCAGCCCTGTTATTTCTTAAATCTGGCAGACCAAAGATGAAGAAAAACAGCCCTTAGAGCTGGGTTCTATGCTGGTCCTGACTAATAGAGTAAGGGCATACGAAGAGCTTTCTCACTGCAAAAATCATTTAAAAACACTATGCTACAACATACTTTCTGCTTCCTTTGGAGTGATTGGGCGGTGGAGCTGGGACAACAACAAGGCTCTGACTGCAGGTGGCCTTGAGTCACGGCAGATTATTTGAGGAGGGGGAGTCTGCTCCTGGAAAGGGAGGATCTACCAGAAGCAGCATCCCCTTGGTAGCCCCTGCTTGCTCTAGCACTCTAGCATTCTGCCTAGAGGCAGCAGTACAAATACTGGAGTTTGTATTTCTATCCCAGGTACATGAGACAGTAGCTAAAGATCTTGCACAAGGTATTCCACAAGAAGGACAGGACTCATCGCATATGCAGTATGTTGGAGCCCAGGTTTGCTCCCAAGACAGGTGGCAGGAAAAAGCAGAAGCTAATTTCATTTTGCCACCCTTGCAGTCTAAGTATTCAGTAAGTGATTTTGTTTTGCAGCTGAATTGCCTAAAATTGTCCTGTCCTTTGCTCTACTGAGAACTGAATTATCTCTCCCACCGCAGTTAATCTTTTGCTGGTGTTGCACAGGTGTGTAGTAATGCAATCAGGCAAATTGTCTCAAGAATGACAAAGTTAGAGGACAGTTTTTGTTCAAAAAAACTGTTGGGAATTTCACATCTTAGAACATCTTTCTTTGAGGGGGGAAAGCTTTGTAGTTTCTGCTTAGTTTTTTTTCTGCTTAGTTTTTTTTTACTTCCTGAATTACTTTTCTATTTATCTCCTTGTAATTTCCTCCTCCTCTTCTTTACTATCATTTTGGTTTGATCATCTTATTATATAACAGTTTTAAATATACAAATAAGTAAAAGTTATTAATGAGATGTCAAAATCCAGAAAAGACCAAAATTAAAGTATCCATCTAAGTATTTCCCAAGGTTGTCCCTTTGGTTGTCAGCTTAATTTCACCTAAGTGTTAATTTCAGGAGCAGATGCATACATATATTGCTGGTGTTTGTGGGGGAGGGAAGACATGCCCTTCCTCAAAGCCAATCTATTGGGCAATTTGTATTGATAAAACAGTACAATACATCCATTTTCCTCTCATCTGGGAAAATCAGTCAAAGAGCAGGCAACTTGGCAAGGATGAGAAGGAGGGGGTTACTGCAAATATCAAAAAAGGAGATGGATGCTTATATGGGCCAAAAGAGAACTAGCTCTGAAGCTGGAACTGGATCCTGGAGGACACAAGCAGCAGATCTTTTTGTGGCAACACAAAAAGCTGAATGCCTGCCTGAACAATGGCTTGTGCCTTGGTTGATATCAGAAGAGTGGCATTGGTGTTAGCACTGGTGGAAAATATCTAGCTAATTTCTTTTGTTGTGGGACTGATTTAAAACCTACAGAAGGCTAGACTTTCAGCCCAGAGAAAATGACGTAATTTTTATTGCAGCGTCATACAGCAGACTATGTGAAGTCTTAGTGGTGTCCACACAGGTTATCCAAGCACTGCAGACAGAATGAGTCACTGTCACATCCTCTGTACAGGGTAAACTTTATGTCAGGTATGCTTCTTTTACACAATATTGTGGGATGAAGCAAACCCAAAACCCTGCATTCTCCTTTCTCTACCTATTGGTTCTGTTACGTGTCTTCACAGGCAAAATGGTGCGTAGTACTTAGCAATTTACTCTGCTTAAGCAGGATCTGAGTAAACAAGGAATAGTTTTGACTGCAAGGATCAGTTGCATATATTTGGGAATACTGTTTCTGTTTTAAAATGCTAGTGGATCAAATGAAAACTTTTTTGATGAGGCTAACTGCTGATACATCTACATATCTGCTGCAATCTAATGTTCTGAACAAAGTGTATTTTTTTGAAAATTAATGTATACTTTGAAAAATCATCAATAACAAAAATACTTCTCATGTTGTGCTATTTTTTTCTTGTGAAATGTTCACATGCATAGCAAAATACTACTTAAAAGTTCAATACGTGATTAAGTTTTGCAAATTAACAACAGCTGGCAAACTTTTTTCTTCTTACTGAATCACCTACATTTATTTTTTTTTTAATGGAGCAAGCTCCTCTTTGATATTTGTAAGAAAATTCACAACAGTCCATGAATATTTGGCTCTTCTGAATAATCTTCCCACATAAGAGGGGAATTTTTCTTGTGGTTTTTCAATAGATGCTCAGCCTGTTTTGGTAAAGCACCTCTGTGTTTCATTTCTTCTAAGAGAGGATTTTTCATGAGCGTGCAGGTGGTTCAGAAAACAGTGCTCTGCTTTTAACTTTTTTGTTCTGGTCTATGATAAAAGATACTCTAGAATCTTTTCTAACTAGCTTTCTTTTAACTAAGAAGAGGCTTATGTGAGAAATAAAAAACATCAAAGGCAGGAGGAAGTTAACTCAGGTGGATCTTTGGTAGATTGACTTAAATGTGGAAATTCCAGGCTATGCTACTGATTGAAAATACTGTTTTGTTTCCCCTGATTTCTTTAAAATAAACAAAATTAATCTACTTAAGCTCTCAAAAGTGTGTCATGATGTTAAACAGACCTTAAAATTGTGGTTTGAGGATATTTATTTATTTGGGCATAAGGGTCAAGTGAGCTTCAAATTCTGAGACTTGTTTAGTAAATCATCCTGCAAGAAATGTGCATATTTTGGAAAAAAAGCTGGAGCAAGTACATGATAACTTCTAAAGCTTCACAGAACCTGTTGTGCTGCTCTTTTGATTTGTTGGCTGTGCTGCTCATTGACTGCTTACACGCACTTGCATTTTTGTGCACCCTGGAGTTTCATCTGACTTTCTTTAACACTGAAAATATACTTTGTGGCACAAAATTATATAGTTTATTTTCAAATTGAAAATCCTGGCTAAAGCATACAACCTTTGATGAAGCTGGTACCACATTCACACTCCCAAACTGTGAATTGCTGTGGCTGGTAGAAGAAGGCAAGTTATTTCTTGTACATATAGTTTCTTATAAATAGTGTCACAAACTGGTCAGAATTTCCATGTGTTTTTTTCTTTCATGCTCTGTGTGTTACATGAATTTGTACATTCTCTCTTTCTGCAAAGTGGTTGGCTTGGTGTAATTCAGAGTTTGTCTTTTGCTTATTTTTTTGGACAGAGTGAATCAGTTTCATTACGAAACAATGATCCCAGGCAGAAGAGTCACCTATATAACCTGCGTTCCTGGTATTTCACCATCACTGAAATTGCAAAGCTGAGGAGCATGTGAGCAGCAAGAGGCCAGTTAACTTTCAAGGGAGTCCTCAGATGCCTTTGCTGCAGCCTTATCCCTAAGGCAAATTCATGTGACTTGCTTAGAGAGCAGGCTCTGGTCTTCAGGGCACAACAATGTTAAAAAGTCATTTAGACAGTCCTTGGCTTTCTCAGGACCTCTACCTCACACCCCTGCCCCTCCTAGCACTAAGATGGGTACCAAGTTTCAGGTTGACACTGCTTTGGTATCTCCCATATTAAGGAGTGGAAAGTGAGGTAAGAGATTTCTGTGCTCATTGTTCTGTGCAAGTATCCTATCCCACTCTCCTCTGCAGCTTTGTTTAAAATCTGCTCCTTAGTCAGCTAGGAAGTGCCATCCAGAGTGCAGTGGGAACAGCAGACTAGGTCTGTGGATATCTACCATTTTGCTAGCACTGTGGCAAGCCCTGCATTCTCCTATATGACTGTGTGTTAAAAGATGAGTTACTCTGGTCTCATTGCAGATGTCCTCATGCCACAGTCATGTGCAGGACTGTAAGCCTGTAACTTTAACTGAAACAATGGGAGGTGATGCAGGGTTCAAAAAAAACCAATAGTAGATGCTGCATTAAGCATGGGTGACATCTGCAGAGTCTGGATTACTTCCAGGGAGTGAATCCTCTGTTTCAGCAAAACTGAGCTCAGTCATGTAGGTTTTTTTTGAATCCTGAACTATGCTAAAGTATAGTACTTCTCCTTGTTCCTTTCACTCCGCCTTACCCTGGTACCGTTCTGAAGACCTGGAGTACTGGCATCTTGCTCCAGGATTATATTAACTGTTCTTAGTGATGGCAGATGCCCATCAGCAGCTTGCTACTGTGTCAGAATAACATGACTCCAGGCAAATATAAAAGATGCTTATAAAAAGATAGCAGCTGCCTTAAGAAATGTACACTGCTTTTTCAAGTATTAGAAAAATGCCAAAGAATGACACTTGTCATTTTTTTCAAATTAGCTGAAAAAGTATTTTCTAGAAAAATTTTTAGTGCAGCCCTTTGTGTTACAGTCTGTAAGGTCTTGAGATGTTAGTTGGCATTTTGCCATGGTCATAAAATTTGAGTTGTTCTTAATTCAGTGTTGAAGGACAAGAAAGTAGAATTTCTTGGTTTCATAGATCATTAGAAGAAAAAGGTTCTTTGCTCTGAAAAACAAAAGGAGGTCTGGTTTTATGGGAGCTGCCTCAGGGATGCTCTATATTTGCAGGTGTACACCTAGGAGGAATTTCCCTTCTCTGCAGTTAGTAGGATAGTCAAATTTTCAGTGACCTGTAGTTATGTCTCAAAACTGCTGGAAAAAAAAATTTCATTGATTAACATCTCCAAAGACAAGAAAGTTAAAGATCATGACTGACTCGCTTCTTGAGTGAATCTGCTGCTGAAAGTCTGAAGCATAATGCAATCCTGGCTACCATATCATAATATGCTGTTCTAGCAGGTAATTCACTGCCTTTACTAGCTCAGAGTCAAATCTTATTCTTTCAAGAAGTATGTTTAATTTGCAGGATCTTTGGCTTGTCCTCATCTATGGGATAGGAAAAGGGACCATGCCTGCTTTGTGGCTTCAGAAGAAGACAGCAAATGTTGAGCAGACCCGATTTACAAAGTGTGTCTACCATGTCTGAGAGCTGATACTCATGTGTTTATCTTATGGATGCATTCTACCAATGTAATACTTATAAATTTATTAATTAATGCAGAATTCATAAATATTTGGTAAAAAAATCAAGTCTTACATTTAGTTATAGCTTTTCTTTTGAAGGATTTGATTGGTTGTTCTTCCTATGTTTAAGGAGAAGTGAATGCTGTTAAACTTTAGGCATTGGAAGTTTGGAGTTAGGTTGAATCTGCATGTTAGTGAGGCTTCCAAAGCACCTGAGCTTTTTAAATTTATTTTTTTTTTCTGGCTGCATAGAAGCTTCAAACAGACTCATATTGAAAGCACAGTTAAGGTTACCGCCTACTAAGAAAAGGCTGAGAACAAAAGGAAGCCAAGTCTTATACTGCAGGAAGAGAAAACTGATCCCATGCCAAAGGTAATCCCTCAAAAGGCTGAAGTGCTATCCAAATGAAGATAATGAAAAGGATCATAAACTCTGGCAGATTAAAGGTATAAGTATAACTTAACTGTCAAAAAAAGAGTTTAAGGAACAGCTAACAGAAGTAAAAAACCTTTCTTCAAATGCATCAGGAACAGGAAAGCATCCAGAGAGTTTGTAGGGCCCATTGATGATACAGGTATCAAAGGATCACTTAGATAAGATAGAACTATTGCAGAACAAGTAAATAAATCTTTTTAGAGTAGAAGGAGCTACGGAAATTCCCAGCTTTGCTTTGTGAGAGGCTCATCAGAAGACAGTCCAAAAATGAACTGGCTTAAAAAGTTATAGAGCAGTAAATTAACAATAACACACTGTCAAAAGCGAGTAACAGTTATAAGAGTTATAAAAAAATTTAGGGGTGAAATGCCTGAATAATTAATATTGGTGTGTAACTTCTTGCTTTACACTGATTCAATAGCAGGCGAATGTGACACCAGACTTTAAAGTGCATTCCAGCTGAGGTCCTGGTGAGCTACAGGTGTGTAAGAATACACATAGTAGGAAGACTGGTAGAAATGCTAAGAAAAAATGGAAAACATGAATAAACAGGTAAATATGATGTGTTTTGGAAGAGTAAATAGCAGCTTATGGAAAGGGAAGTTCTCCTCACTAACCTATTTACTCTTTGAAGTCATTTGCCTAAACATACTAACTGTGAGAGATGATTCAATATGGATTACCTACATTTCTGAAGGGCTTCTGGCAAGGTTTCTTCATCAAATCTTTTAAATACAGTAGATAAACATCCTAGGTGTATAGTGGAAAGCACAGATAGATAATATCTGTAGAAACTGGCAATGAAGAGGATGGTCAGTTGTCACGTTGGAGCGGGAATGGCAATAGAGCTCTGAGAGGGTATGTGCTAGGAACTGAAATGTCCACGTTCAGTGGCAGTCATGACTATACTTAATAAAAAAATGTCCACAAGTGGGTAGAGGTTATTCTAGTAGATAAAATTCTTACCTAACTTAGTACTGCTACTTCTATGTTTGGTTAGGAAGAAGCTCTTCTGCATTGCGTCTGAGGGGAGTTTTAATTGCTGACATAGGTAACTAAATTAGATGCCAAAAGGATAGATGTTATGACCTTCCACTAAAATTCTCCATATAAACTTTTGAATATTGGGTGCCTTAAAGGTGAACAGTGGATGCCCATACATCTTTAAAAGGCTCTTTGAATCTTCATGTGGATGCTTTCTTAGGATGAGTGGTCCAGCTCTCTCCATTTGTGGATCACTGATGGATGTATCCAAGCTTGAAACGAAGAGACACTCTCTTTACATGTTCCTGATTTCAGTGCATACCACACCATTTCTGTAGCAGCCAGGTGGACTAATTTTAGTCTACTGTATAAGACTATGCATACATATGAATAAGTGTATTCTTACATTAGTTGATAACAAAAGATTTTATGGAGCTCTAAGAAGACAATTGAGTGAGATATAAAGCCAAAGGAAGAGGGAAAGACCAGTCTGGCTATAGGAGTACTAGGTTTGCTCTCTGTATTAGGAAGTTCCCTGTGTTCCTTTGGTTTAATAGTGCAGCCTGGCCCATGCAGTACCAGCCACAGTGCTTTCCTGTGGGGATTTTGGTAGCTCAGCTTGTGGTTTTATGCCAAGCAATCTTCTTGGTGCATCTCTGGTGTCTGCAATGTGAGTTTGACTTGCTCTTTCTTTGATTCAAATGTTCTGGCTCTACTCTTGATCTTTGCTGATGGAGTAGTTTCCTGTGGGACCCTTTCAGGTGGTAAGTAAGAGCTCATCATGGTAAACCCTAGATGTAAAAAAATCCTCTGCTGTACTGTGATGCAATCATTCATTACTTTGAACATTTTTCACAAAGGGTTACATTAAAAAACTGTTCCTGAGATTACAGACACTGTACAGGATCCCAAGACCAGGGTAAGAAGAAGGTCCTAGCCAATAGCAGTGTTGACTCAATACTGTTCATCATGGAGGCTTGAGCATTGTGCCAATTGTGGCCTAAATCACAACAGAGATATGGCTCAGCATAAGCCTGGTATGAAGTAGGGTAAGGAGCCATCCTTTGCTGTTCTGGAATAGCAATGACGTCAGATGTTGTGGGGAGGGAGAGAGTAAGTAGTTCTCAAAGGCAGGGTCATTTTTATGTGGTCAGGTGTGTCATTGTAAGAAGCAAGTACAATTCACTCAGAAAAAGGCCAGAGCCAGGCTATGGGATGATGTGGGAATGTAGCTGGTGAGAAAGGGTCCAGTTTAATTATGGGGAAAGTGCCACACCTGACCTAATACACCAGTTTTAAGTGAGTGCTTCACATTTCTTCAGGACCTTTTACAGAACAGTGAGGTTAATTTTGTATCCACTATCTTATCTTCCCAACTGTACCGTGGTTGCATTGTCAAAATACAGTTCTAGTGCTTTTTCAGTAAAATCTCATGATTTTACTGATCCTTGTATTGTTTTGATGACCAGTTGATTATTGTGCTAGATTTTAAAACTGAGATGTATCTATCTGTGATGAAAGAACACAGCAAATAATTTGTGAGGTTTTTGTCTTCTGGAGTATTTAACTCCTAGATATCTTTTATGGATAGATTTTAAGAGATTCCAGATTATATCCGAGTGGAGGAAAATCTGGTCAAAAAATACAAGAGAGGACACAGTAAGGCGATTTTTTGTATTCTGACATGATATTGGTGAAGATATGGAAAACCATGAGAGTGAATACCACTAGGATTTTTGATCTGAATAATAAAATAGGTGGAAGATGGCTGTAGGCTACTATAAGGTAACAAAGATGTAAGTGGAACTGAAAGCATAATCTCCACTGCTGGTTGCTTGTGCTGGTGTATCAAAATTGAATCACACACAATTATGTAACAGTGGCAATGATATTTACAAAATTCTAGCTATGTTTAATGCAGGTGCTGCATTTCAAGTAAATTACCTAATCACAGAATCATAGATTCACTAGGTTGGAAAGGACCCGCTGAATAATCGAGTCCAACCATTCCCATCAATCGCTAAACCATGCCCCTAAGCACCTCATCAACCCGTCCTTTAAACACTTCAAGGGAAGGTGACTCAACCACCTCCCTGGGCAGCCTGTTCCAGTGCCCAATAACCCTTTCAGTGAAAAATTTTTCCTGATGTCAAGTCTGAACCACCCCTGGTGGAGCTTGAGGCCATTCCCTGTTGTCCTGTCCCCTGTCACTTGGGAGAAGAGGCCAGATCCCTCCTCTCCACAACGTCTTTTTAGGTGGTTGTAGAGAACAATGAGGTCTCCCCTCAGCCTCCTCTTCTCCAGGCTAAACAACCCCAGCTCTCTCAGCTGCTCCTCATAAGGCCTGTTCTCCAGCCCCTTCACCAGCTTTGTTGCTCTTCTCTGGACTCACTCCAGAGCCTCAACATCCTTCTTGTGAGGAGGGGCCCAGAACTGAACACAGTACTCGAGGTGCGGTCTCACCAGTGCTGAGTACAGAGGGAGAATAACCTCCCTGGACCTGCTGGTCACACCATTTCTGACACAAGCCAAGATACCATTGGCCTTCTTGGCCACCTGGGCACATTGCTGGCTCATGTTCAGTCGCTGTCAACCAACACCCCCAGGTCCTTCTCCTCCAGGCAGCTTTCTAGACAGACTTCTCCTAGTCTGTAGCACTGCACAGGGTTGTTGTATTCCAAGTGCAGGACCCGGCATTTGGCTGTGTTAAACCTCATGCCATTGGTCTCAGCCCATTGGTCCAGCCTGTTCAGGTCCCTTTGCAGAGCCTCCCGACCCTCCAGCAGATCGACACTTCCACCCAGCTTAGTGTCATCCACACAGCCTCCCTAGATTAACAGCTTTAATATGCTGTGCTACTAACTGGAGTAGCTAAAGTACATGGAAATATCCTGTTTTTTCTAGCCTTGCTAGAGAAATAGTAGCAAAACCACCTTAGCCCAGTGTAAAGTATCAGTCAGTTAGGTGCCATAGAAACCATATTGTATATGCAACACCACAGTGAGAGAAATTAAAATGATGCTGAGGAAAAAAATTGTTATTTTATGATAGTGTATCTTTTATGTATTCTGATGGGTATGATTTTCATTAATTAAGAAGCTTCATATAATTAAAAAGCTCTCTGAGACTTAAGAAAACAAAAAAGCTCTTTAGGGACATGTGTTCCTGCCAGGGCTCTGCACATTGCTGCTTTATAATGATGTTAAAGGACTTTCAAAATAGCTCTGTGAGCTGTACATATTTTCTGTTCCTCAGCAAAATTTTTTGTGAAAGAAATTCTATTAAAAAGGTATTTTTTTCCTTAAAGGTACATTCCTAATCCAGTGTGACTGAGGCATAGGGAAGGATAGTCTGTCTGCTTTCATTCTAATAGGAAAGGGCTTCCAGGAGCGGATGTTGGACATTTGTTGGCTGAGGGCCCCAGGCTGTGGTTTCAGCTACAGTTAGGGTTACACTGAAGCAGTGTTGCTGCCCTCTCATCTGTGATAGAAAGCCAATATGGCTCCAGAATACATGTGATCAGCTATGTAGATCAGCTGAATATGACCCATTTAAATCCCTCAGTCTTTTGTCTATAAATTTAAGGAAAGGTGGCACTGGAAATACTAATTTCCTGCTCTATGAGTGAGTTCTTCATGGAATAAGTCCTGGAAGTGTAAAAAGTGAATTTTTCTTGTGGCTTTGCTAACTCTTGATTATTAGCACAGCTGAATTCTTTGTGCATTCACATAAGGAGGCTCTGAATCTAGACAGCAATGTTATTAATCTTTTTTTTCAGCTCCTATAACATCGCCACAGAGTTAATGACTTATTTATTTCAATAAAATGTGAATAAATAACTGTTACATCCAATGCAAATGACTCAGTTGGAAGGCAACATTTTCTCTGCTGGTGTTTCATCAGATTTCTAATGAGAGCTATGTGAATAAAAGATGGATTTCTGTAATGTCTCCCTGCAGGAGGCAAAAAAGGAAGAACTGAATTTCAGATGCAGTGATTAACGACAGCAAAACACATCAAAAAAAGTATACCCTGCCAAACACTGATGTAAGATTTACATGAAATTGCAGTTAGCACAGCAATCAGGACCTAATGGTAGGAAGTTTGATATCTGAAAATCTGAGAAGAAGAACACAAATATTTGTTATTGTAAACCTACGTAATGGCTATCTGTCTGTTTTCCTTTCTCCAACGCCCTCCTGCACATGCACACACACAAGAGGTGGCAGTAGGAGAAAACGTGTTTTGTAGTTCACGGACTAGTGCTATGCCTTGCTGAACACCACACTCGTGTCCCCTTATTGTACAGACTCACTGAAAGCCTTTCCAATCCTGCTAACTAATGAGGGAAATGACTAACACGTATCGATCTCATTTATGCTCTAAGGAGTTCAGCTTGCACAGACTGGGCAAAGATAGATATAAATGCCTATTCAGACACCTAAAGGTGAAATGGAGGTAGTTCTCCTTTTAGGCAGAGTTCTTCAGGGAGCAGCAATGTCTGAAGGTTGCCTTCTCCCTTGCAACATGGAGCGTATTTGGTGTTGCATGGTGGGGCCGGATCCTAAATATATATTTTGTTTTGTTCTCCAAGGTGTGTACTGCATTTACTCCTGGTGGTATATGCCACCACTCTTGCTGAGGAGAAAGTTGTAATGTGTTGTCAGAGTAGATATGAACTCAGCATAATTTTAATTTTGCCCTAAGGTTTGTAAATTTGGGTTGCCTACTTTAACTCTCCCAAAGGCTGACTCTGACATACTTCTGCAAGTAGAGTGGTCTTAATTCAGTATATAGTTCCTCTGAGGCAGAGATTGTTTCAATACTGTACATGGCATTGCTGATTAGTTATGACGGCAAGGTTCATCCCTGTGAAGGTGTTTATGGGAATCATAGCGAGCTATGCCTGTAACAATGAAATTGGAACCTCAGTGCATGCTGTCACTTGCTATTTATCCCATATTAAAATCTGCTGAGAATTCAGAGTGCATCAAGTAGGACTGTAGCGTTGCTCTTGCATGTGTCTGCTTCCAAGCAGGCTGGATCTGAGCATGCATGTTTATTATCTTGCACTCTTTAATGAACAGAGGCCTGCTTTATGTCTCTAGTACAGCATTGTTCTGATGTAGTTCTAGGGAATCTAGCCCTTAATGCTAGAATAATAACAGCAGTGACAGGGTCAATGGAAGATATTCGGCCATCTCTACAATATGATAGATGATTCGCAGACTCTTTTTCAGTTTTTAAGAGTGCTAAATATGCTTCCATGCCACATCATACAGACATACTTGGAGAAGAAACAAGGTAGCTCTTAAACTCTTAATCATTTTTCCTAATCAATTCAAGCAATTCTGCCTTGGGGATTTGTTATGCTTACATAGAATCTGGAGGCTTGGGAGGGAGCAGTTTCCCTCTGAAGAGAGGGATTTTAAAACTGTTCATCTTCAGAGTTTAATAGGAAATGTTCGTAACTGGAGAAATGTAACGAATTTCAGTTTTACTTGGGCTTATCTAGAGGTTTTACTCTGGAAGAGATAGAGGGTTCATTAGAAAACTTGTTTACATAATTCAGGCTTCCAGGACTAACTTCATTATAAATACAACGTGATCAGGAAGTTCTTTAGCTCAGGAATGGCTGTGTTCCAACCCCATGTGAAGTGCCAGCACTCTGTCCTTCACCTCTGTCTCAATGTTCCCAGAGCACCAAAGGTCAAAAAGGAGTAGTTGCAAGTAAGCCGGGTTTGGAGGGGTGGACATAGGGGTTAGGATTTCATTCCCTCCATGCAGGCATTCAGTGCCATCTGAGAGGTGCTAATGTGCTTTGCCTGGAGGCCCCTCAGTTGCTTCCCCAGAAGGGCACGGAGGTCCTGCACCATCTGTCAAGTATATTCAGGTGTCTCAGATCCACTAACCCCCTCCCTCAAAGATCTAAAAAATAATAGATGACTATATTTCTGCAATAGTATCCCACTTAGAACAAGTATAATGCTCTCTGGAGTTAGAAAATGAGTTCACATGTCCTTGGGTACACAGAACCACGAGAAATGAACAATTTACTTCATATGTGCTTGAACTTAGGCAATGTCTGTACTGTGGTTTTTATGCTCAAATGCAAACTCACTGCACATGCAGATACTCACAAGCCCCATTAAGGCAAGCACATAATGATTGAGGACTTGCCACAGGCAAAGTTAATTTTGATACTTAGAACCTATTTGCAATAATAAAATACTTTCAAAAGCAACAAAATACTTTCAGTAAAATTTTTATAGTAATATACATAGGTAATGAAGGTACAAAATATTGAGAATCTTCATGATGACAGGCAAATTATTATTAACTTAAAATGGATTATAATTAAAAAACTGAAAGGTACCTTGCCTAGTGATCAATCACTGCGCAACTACTGTGCATAAGTGATAACTGTCAAATGCATGGTTTCCTTTGAAGCAGAACTGAGAAACTTTTTCTGTGAGATCTAATGCAGGTTTTCCTTCTACAGCCTGCATTATTTCTTGCTATTTAGTTTTGACAAAATAAAAACAGAATGAGAACCTCACAAATGTAATATAATATTCACTGTTATTTTCCTTCAGTACATGGCATAACTAACTAGGGAAGTAAATCCCACCTACCTTTAGACTGGAGCTTACCAGAGTCTGTTGCAAGGATGAAAATGTGTGAATCATGCTGTATCAGTAATGCTATGCAACAGTGGCTTTGTTTGTGTGTGTGCATACAGGAAAAAAAAACCAAGCCTACAGAATGCAATATTAAGTCAGAAGACATTTACGAAGATAATTGCTCAATGTACATCAGCAGGGTAATTTCAATAAAAATAAGCCTTATTGTTACATCTCAGAGGTCCTGTGTTTCTCAGTAAATACAGTCTGTAATGCTTCAATTACACATCCTAGTTGAAGTACTGGTGGAGTATGTTTTGCTGCATTCAGTGTAAATGGTTACGGCAACCTTTACCTTCCATCAGATCTTTCTGTCACTCTGTCACATATATATCTCCGTTACCTTCATTCCTGAGGGAGCACACAGATGGAAATGTCTGAGACAAATAGTATGTTATGTCTAACAAATGGGGGAAAATGGACACTTTTCTTTGTTAGCTGCATTGAATTACAGAATTTACTAGTGTAAGCCCATATCATCTATCATGCCTTCATACACAAATAGTGTATGAAGTACCATTGGATAAGTAGATTGGTTTAGCTGATTTAAACTGCCAAAGTTCTTATTTCAAGTTTGTGAGGAGGCAGGGGCACTAGCTTTGTGGAAGAAGGTCCACAGTCTATGCTCCATCCTCAAGCTTACCTGCTTTCTCTTATCTTGTGGTAAAACAATCTCTGTTAACAGTAGGAGTGAGTTGGTGTTTAATGCTTGGATATAGAATTATGACTATTTAATTTCCAGTAGTGTGCTTGCATTTCCAGGGGATCAAAATTCTCCAGTTTCACTGAAGAACAGAAAGAAATCTGAAGTGACTACCCTTTGCTAATCAAGCCATTTGTTCCAGTTCCAAATGCTGCTAATATACTGCCATGCTAATGGCATTGCTCCTTAACCACCTGTTAGAAAGAGCCAGGAGTATTCATAGCATCTTCCTTTAGTGCAGCCACTATCAATGGGCTCTGTTGTTCCAAAAAGGATGCGCTTCTCTTTTATCAGCTACTGTGTAAATAAATGCTGAGCAGTTCTGCAGAGACACCACAGAGAAATTATTTCCTTAGCATACAACCAAAATTAACAGATCCATAATTGTTTACTTATTCTTACAGCTGTCTTGGTGTTATGACAAGGCATTTCTTAAACAGGTGAAAATAGAACAGTAAGACAAAAACAGGCAGGCAGATAACTAATCACCATGGGTTTTTTTAATTCAGGATAATGTTACACTATATTGTTAAAAAAATAAGAGCTCAGAGCAATCCTTTTTTTTGAAGACAAGGGTGGGTATCCAAGTAAAGATTATTTTCCAAAAAGTAATCAGTTTTTCTGTCCCTAAGAAGAAATCTTGGTGCTCTCAGGGGCATCCCAGCTTTGCCAAACAGAGGGGTGACTGCACCTTTCTTGTGCCAGAGGAATGATGAAAACAACTCAGCAGTTGGCAGGATACTCCATAATGATCATTGTAGTGGAAAATAAGGGAAAAAAATTCTCACTAGAGGAGGAGCAAAAGGAAGATGAAAAGAAGCCCAGGCTTCACTGCCACAGGATCTAAGCCTGACTTACCACACGCATTTCCACTGGCAGGGCCTGATTTGTCTTGTGCCATGACACTGTGAATACCCTTGGTCCCATAGTTTTAGAGCACTTAAGGAATTTTTAGTCCCTGAATTAAATCTTGGAGGGATAAATAGTTTTCTCCCTCATACTAGAGCAGTAAATAAATAGATACAGTTTGTTCTCACCTGCAAGTAGAAAACACATATTATATATATATTATCTTTTACTCATTGCAAGTGATTGAAAAATACAGATGATAAGTCTTCTTTAAATGATTGGGGTAAAAGAAAGATACTGATGCCTTTGGGGCACAATTATTAGAAACAGAAAATGATGTTGGAGCCAAGGTGCTGTGGGAGTCTGAGATCAGTTTTTGAGATGTGAATATAAAGCATATATTACTACTAGGAGGTGGACCAAGTGTAGGGAGATGGTAACACGCACTCTTTTGAATTTCAGTGGCTTGTGGTTCCTCTAAACATTGACATTTTGCTTCTAAATATATAAATGTAAAGATAAATTAAATATAAATATAATATGCCTCAGAAAAGTAGCGAGTTTTTTTATCATTTGTACAGCCTCTCAAATCAGGGACTTCCAGTGAAACAGGTGGCAGGGAGATATGTCCAGATGGCTGCCATGACCACTACAGTTATCTTAATTTGATTTCAGTTGAGAGAAGCATTTCTCTTGCTTGCATGCCATGGTCCGAAGCATTGTCACTGAATCTGGCATGCCAGGGAATCACCACAGGGCATGAGCAAGAGTGAATTTTGCTCACTCGGCCTCACTGTTGTGCAGCTGTCACCTGTGCTGAATGCTGCTGGAGCATGACCTGCAGCAGAAGGAGAGCTCTGTCTGCAGTGGCCAGCCAGTACTCTCACTCCAAAGCCCAGGAGGTGCCCATGAGCCACCAAGGTCTTCTCCTCTGGCCTGAGGATTAGCAAGGTGTGTTGGGGCTCTGCCCCCCCACCCTGTCCAGTCTCCCCTGACTCTCCCCTGCCACCCAGGGCTTCTTGAGGTGGGGCTGAGGGGACATAATGCTCTCTTCTAGTGCTGCTGTGCTTAAATTAGTCCCACCGTTCACTTCTGTGGGAACTCAGCAGTACTTTGTGAACAACACATGCTTGGTTCATGCCGGTGTTTGATTTGGGAAATATGCTACTGCCTTTAATAAGTGAAAGAAAGCAAGTCATGGTGTGTTTTTTTTCCCTTAGCATGTTATATAATATTTGATTTCATGAGATTAAACAGAGGCATGATTAAAAATATACAGATTTCTCTTTAAGAGACCTGTTTCATTAGATAATTAATTACGTTTGTTTAAATGAGTTAGATATATTTCACCTGTGATTTCATGCTTGTTTAGTGCCTTTTCCCTGTATAAAATGAGCTGCACTTTTGCAACGTTTTTATTGAAATGTAGGATAAATTCTAGGCTCTTGAGGCTTTTAAAGAAGCTTTAGGAAAGACAAAAAGTAACAGCTCCTGTGGGTCACACAGAAACATCTTGTTACTTTCAACTCTCACTCCGGTTTTCCATAAAATACATTAGCAATGAACTATCAAGGCTGGATTGTAATTGCCTGTGCAGCTACTGAAATAACGACCTGATTTTAATAATTTTCATGAAGATGAAATGCACCTTTTCCTTTTAATTGGCTGATACTCTAATGTCAAAATGGCAACAGGTATTTACCAAATATTGTTTTTACTTTGCTTGATATCCACCACATGACGTGTGATACTTCATCTCAGATGATTTACCCTGTAAAGAAGGAAGAAATTGATGTCAGCCAGAAGTGTAGATACGTGTGAGGTAGTTATAGAGCTTTACTAGGCTGAAATGAGGATAGTGGTGAGTGCCATGCTCTGTGCCAGCCTTATGTGTTGTTGCACCAGCTCAGGGACTGGCAACAGCTTTCCTGCTCAGTGTGATGGAAGCAGCAATGATTTGGTGGCTGTCATTCAGTGAAACTGTGCTTTAATCACTAGCTTGGCCATGGAATAAGAAATAACTTAAAAAAATACCTTGTACACTGGTGACAGTCCTCATCCATTTCTGTTATGCCAGGTCACAGGGACTACAAACTTGATAGGATTGTGGCATTGCCCTTCTCGCCCTAACATAAGACTGGCTACTTGTGTTGCTAGCTGCATGGTTCCCACAACAAGTTACAACATAGTCATGGAAAATTCTCCTTGCATAGTCATGTTTTGCATGTGGAGTGCAGGCCATCTCTGTTTTTATGAGCCTGTTCTGCTACACACAATTCCCTCCATGAAGAAGTCATGACTATCAGCAGGGCAGCTTTTGGAGTCATGTGCACTAGGTCAACAGCTCTCCAGGGCTTCTATAAACACGGCAGTCTGGGCACATTGCCATTCCTGCTTGGACTTCCAGGCAAAGTTTTATGGCTTCCTGCAGCACACTGAGAGTCAGATTGCTGCTGAGTGCTTGTGTAACTCCAGGAAAACACCTGAATTAAGTACACATCCTGCTGTAATTGCTTTGAAACCACCTTGCATCTTTCTTCAGTTTTTTCTTGTACAACTTTTTTGCCTCTAACAGTCAGTGATTTGAAGAAAGCAAGTGGTTACAGACCAGACCATTAATCAAGGGCTTGGAGTTGTTCCCTGTCCTAGTGCTGGTACCAATTTCCATGGGACCACTCAGTCCCTTACATATCCCCCTGAGCAACACCAGGAAATAATTGTTGCTGTTATCTTAATTTCCTTTTGGCCCTGGCCTTTTGAGCTTAAGAGGAAAAAAAAGAAAAAAAAAGAGAAACAAAAGAAAGAAAAAGAAGAAAAAGGAAGAACAGAAAGAAAAAAGAAAGAAAAAAGAAAAAAATTAGTAAGTAAAAAGGAATGTTCATTTGGGATACAAAGCTAGCAAGCATTCAGAGAAGGCTATCAAGAGAGTGGCTTGAGGAAACCTACCTGACACATTGGTTGTTGCTTGTGAAACTTGGAATGCTCGTGTTTGAAGTGGTAGGAAGCATGGAAAAGTGTGGTGTAACTAGCAGGGTCTGCAACCTGATGCTGGCAGATCTGCAGGTACAGGGACCAGCAGCTGCCTGCTGAGATTCCCATCTGGGCAGAAGTTGCCACTGAAGCTTCTGCATAAAAGGCTGTTCAGGGATTTATGGCTTGCAGCGGGAGGGCATGACCAAGAGTTTCTATTTATAATTTAAAGCACCAGAGGGTACTGCAAAAAATCTAGGTAGGGCTAAGGGAAAGAAAGGGTTGTTGGGGAAAATCTCTGACCTGACAAACACTGTCTCTGGCTGCTCGTGCATTTAGGGAAGGCAAACCCCCAAATTAACCTGTCACCCTGATGTCTGTAAGAACTTCTGCCAAACTGTTGACAGAAAAGTCAGCTGTAAAATGTAAATGTGACACAGCTACTAGCTGACATCTGGTGCAGTCAACAAGGGTCATATTTGAAGCGCGTGCATGCACTTATTCAAATCCCAACTTTGACAGCTTGGAGCCTATACGCTTATGATTGATTTATCTCTAGATCATGAAATTTAGGGTCTAGGGTTTCTTTTCATAATGTGGTGCCTAAAAGCATCAGTGATATACTCTGCAGAGGAGTATAAACCACACCTGAAGTCTCTGATTCTACAGATGTGCATTCATTTTTAGTATATTTGTAAGAAGAGACAGGTACTTGCATGAGATTATATGATGTGGTATATGTGGCTGTCTCCTTTATTACTAACTGCAGATAATTTAGTGTCACACAAATATTTCTTAGTAACCCTTTGGAAGTTGAAACGTTGGTATTTTTAGGTTTTAGGTAAAAACAACTGAGGTCTAATTATTTCCCTTTTTCTTATTTTTCCTGTTCATGTGTACTTGCTTAATCCATGTGTCAGGATTCTTTCCAGTTTCTTTTTTTTTTCATCTTTCTTTCCTTCTGCATGGGGATTTCTATGTTCTTGCAATTTCAGACTAAATATACAAAACAACCTCTGAAAATGCAAATTAATTTAGAATTAAGATGGGCAAATTTGCAAGGAGGAGACAACTACGTATTTATTTCTGCTCTTGATGTCTAAAGTCAGACCAGGACCTACATTTTAAAAGTGTTCAAACATCTAAAACAGATTTGAGAAGGCCAACTTTTACATAATCATACAAAATTTAGACAAAATTCTGTGGTAATCTCTAAGTTACTTGTCTTTGTAGCTGGAAGTTGCTCCCAATGAATGTTCATCTTAAGAAGATTTTTGGAGCTGATTTTTTAAACATCAAAAATAGCTGATGATTTAGCACTTAAAATGAACAGATCCTTTTCAAAATATAATTTCAGATTGGGTTACAAAACGTTTATTTATGCAGTAATTGAAATCAGTTATGAATGCACTTGCATTGCTACTGTAAGCCTTCTATGACAAGGAAGAACATTAACATGTTTCATATTTTTAAAATAGATAGCTGGCCCCATTATGTTAATGCCCTTCCTCTGCCTGAGATCTATGTGGTCATCTGCTGTAAGCCGTTGTATCAGTTCAGGTTTATTACAGGTCATGGACTCAAGCATACAGGTTTGGGCCCTCCCTGCACATGATGGTCATAGGCATGTGATCAACTGCAGTTCCATGTGGTAAACTGCACTGACTGCAGCTAAATATTTTTTGAACTGGCACTATGTCATATGGTGTTGCTTTGTGAAAGTAAATTTTCCACTCTGCAGTGAGGCAGATGACTACAGAATTACAGTATTTGTTTTCCTTTGATATGGAATACTAATTTTTGTGTCAAGTAAGCATACAGTTCTAAGTACTTAAAATATAAATATGCTATTTACCGGCATAAACCCCTCTGGATCACAAAGCATCATTTACAGATCATTGACTTAACTTTGTGATCAGGTGTCATTTGTCTGAAAGGTTTTCTGTTCACTAAGCACTGTAATCTGCAGCCAAATACCTTTATTTCTTATATCTGAACATTTGAAGAGTGTTGAGGATTTCAGCTAGTGTTCAAGGGACGTTTCTTTATGCCCTGGATTTTCATGTGCATTGCTGGTACTCTGTGAGTAGAAGGCATGAAGGAATAGGGTGACAGTATACTTTCATGGTGGGGTCTGCTGGCGGATTGTTCAGGCCAGCTGATGCACCACTCTCTGTACCCATCTTGGAGCTCACTTTCAGGAGCAGCACATTTAAGAGAATAAAGAAACTCAAATCAAACCAGGTTTCACTTATTTTTGCAACCTGCAGTGAGGTTATATTCCCTACGAATGTATTTTTCCTTAGTGGCAAAGCATTTCCTATGGTCACATGCTGCAGAGGGGTAAGGAGGCAGATTGCCCCTCCATTGTCACTGCAGCACAGGTAGATCCATGGCAAGGCAGCTTCTGGGAAATCCTGTCAGTCTCAAGTACAATACTGGCACAATGCCTGGATAAATTTTAATAGCCCCACTCCTATAGGAAAGCTATTGTCACAGTAAAGTATGAGTGTTTTGATCAGTACTTGCAGAATTTGGAGTGCAAACTTCATTCTCAGAAAGTGAGGTGACATGTATCTTTTCTGCAAACTATTATGTCTAGTTCTAGACAGTTGGGAGTGTTTGTACTTGAAATGCAGACAAAAAGTCTTGTCTTTTTGCTCTGTGCATTACATAAAAACATACCAGATAGGTTTTGTTGAATATAATCTCTGAAGCCACATAACAAATAAATAGCAAAGTTATGGAAGTGCCAAAAACCTTCAAATCTAGCATTAAACTGTCACTGTCAAAAACTAACAGCTCTCTAAAATGACATGCATTCTAACTTGCAGGATTTGGGATTGTTGTAGTAACACAAAATAATCCATCAATTTTTGCATGTGAAATCTTTTGTCTTGCAGAATGTGTAGTTTGAGTTAATGACAGCAGTGTGTTTAGCACTGTCATTGCTAAAGAGAAAGGTGAGGCTGCCCTTGATATGAAGAGACGTTTTTCAGGACTATTTTAAAGGAATCAATTTATCCATGAATGAAATGCGGTTATTTTGAGGACAAAAGATGATGACCATGACCACTAAACGGAGCATGACATATGTGCCTCATGCAGCAGCCACATACTCTACCTCTAAAAGAAAACTAGCACTTGTGCTTTCTTACAGATGTGCCACATCCTGCTTATCTCATTAGTTCCCAGTGTAATGTTAGCAGATCAGGAAGATACCTTTCCAGGGTCAGGCTATAGAGCATGAAATGAAGAAGTTGTCTGCATTTGGTGACTCTACAAGGAGAACATCAGTCAGAAGACAGGGTAGTTTCCAAACTGGAATCTGGCCATGTCACTGAAGTTAAAAAACTTGAACTAGCTGGAGAAGAAAAAAACACTACAGGAATATTTAAAGGTAGTTTTCATTCATTAATTGTCTAAATTCTCCTGCTGCTCTGCAACACCAGATGGTAGTGCTGAGGAAAACCATGCCCTATGTTATCTCTATGCCATGACCAGTCCAGCCTGTGCCTTCTAGGCAGAAGCTGCCTCTTTTCTCCTTTTCTCAGGCATCTATCAAAGTTGTTGAACATTTTGGTTCACCAGCAAATTTTCTGAGGTGTGGGATGTACATTTACCGTTCAGTTCTCTGTGATGCTCAACAACCCATCTTCTGAGAATATCCAGCTACTGTACCTGGCACTTTAAGAAATGCAATTTTCTACCCCTCTGAGGGGTACCAGCAAACCATTGCTTTAATATTCAGAGAGAGGGGCCAGCCACTTGGACACACTGATGTATTGATATTTTGCTTAGCCTGATAATTTTTCTATAGTCCCAGATACAAAGAAACAACTACAATCCAAGTGGCTTTTGTTTAAGATTATTCAGGAAATGAATGCATGAGGACTAAATATAAGTAACACAATGTCAGAAAATAGTTATCTAATACCAGTTTGTGTTGTGGTATGAGAGTGAGTAATTACAGAGATCCTCTGGTAGATCTGAGCAAGGTTACAAAACCCATTTACTTCTTTTTGATTTTAGAGTAATCTCATACAGCTCACCTACTCTTGGTGATTACATTGATTTTTCTCATGAGGTCCAGTGGGATGCTCAAGATAGATGGTAAGTTTTAACACATGTGCAGACTAGAACTAAAATAGAAATGGCAGGCTGGTTTTGTTTGGTGGGGTTTTTTTTGGTTTTTTTTTGTTTGTTTGTTTTAAAGTATGAAAATACTCGAACTGGAACAATTTGATGTTTTCTCATTGTTAGCCAAAAACTCACCACTTTTTATGCTGAAGAAAATTGACCCTATGTATTTATTGCTTGAAGTCATACCACAGCACTTGAACTTGCAATTTCAGCTCCTGCAACTTTTATTTTCCCATTTGTGGGGATGTGGGAGATCTAAATTTTCTTCTTTTCAGAAGCACACCAGAGCTGTTCTCAGGCTGTGTTTTATGTCCGTTTATCTACTGCTCTCCTTAGAAATCATAATCAATGTAAGTTGGACTGAGGTCTGCAAATGAGAACTCACTTCACAGCACCAGGCCTGTTTCCAACTGGCTAATGCTTTAAAGACAAAATCAGTCAGACAGCAGAGCTTTACAGCCCATAGCCACCTAGGAAGGAGAGGAAGTACGTGTATACAGACTCTAGTGGTTACATAAGATGCACAAACTTGTGATAGTGTCAGTTAGTTTTGATTTTGTACTCTGGTTCACTGTTGTATCCCACAAATGCATGGAAAAAATAGCTTTGAGAACCTAATTGTTGCAAGTTTTAGTGACCAAGAGAGCTGCAGCCTTGCCAAAGGGGTACAGGTGTACCAGACATCTTTAGGAGAAACCTGGCTGGAAAACTGCCAGGAGGAGAAGGACCTGGGGGTGCTGGTTGACAACCGACTGAACATGAGCCAGCAGTGTGCCCAGGTGGCCAAAAAGGCCAATGGCATCTTGGCTTGTATCAGAAACGGCGTGACCAGCAGGTCCAGGGAGGTTATTCTCCCTCTGTACTCAGCACTGGTGAGACCACTCCTCGAGTACTGTGTTCAGTTCTGGGCCCCTCACCACAAGAAGGATGTTGTGGCTCTGAGGCGAGTCCAGAGAAGAGCAACAAAGCTGGTGAAGGGGCTGGAGAACAAATCTTATGAGGAACGGCTGAGAGAGCTGGGGTTTTTTTGCCTGGAGAAGAGGAGGCTGAGGGGAGACCTTATTACTCTCTACAACTACCTGAAGGGAGGTTGTGGAGAGGAGGGATCTGGCCTCTTCTCCCATGTGACAGGGGACAGGACGAGAGGGAATGGCCTCAAGCTCTGCCAGGGGAGATTTAGGGTTGAGATTAGGAGAAAGTTCTTCACGGAGAGGGTGGTTAGGCATTGGAATGGTCTACCAAGGGAGGTGGTTGAGTCACCATCCCTGGAGGTGTTTAAGGTTAGGGTAGATGAGGTGCTTAGGAGCATGATTTAGGGATTGGTGGGAATGGTTGGACTCGATGATCCAGTGAGTCTCTTCCAACCTGGTTGTTCTGTGATTCTGTGATCTCTCCAGCCTCTGTGTTGTTGACAACCATAGCTCAATGCCTTTGAAGGCAGAGGTATTTATCTCCATCTGGGTGTAAAAAATAGCCAAAGCTGGGTCAGTAGGTATGTATAATGAACTAAAATGTTATCAGGTTAATTTGACTATCTTGGACTAATGTGTTTTTGGAACTACCCCGAAGTTAATGGGGAGATTTTTGCGTGGTGAGATGCTGAAATGCTTTTGTGTGGTATGGGTTGCAGGGCGAGGGGGTGTTGATGTAGGAGGAATTAAAACCAAATTCATTGAAGTATAATAGGATATAGATTATAACTTCATTAGCTATATTCTATGTCTAAGGCCTTCTTGATTTGAAAGACAGAAAAAGCTACCAAAGAGATGACTCTATTAGATGTTATTGCAATCAAGAGGAAGGAACTGTTGGAGAAAAGGAACATGCCCTCATTTGGAGTGAGAATGATCAGCAAAAGACTGACTTGTGGGAGGGAAGAATAACATGGCAAGACAAATAGCCTTGTAGAAAGCCAGACAACAGTGAGCTTGGAATGTATATAGAAAAGATCCAACAGAAAAACGTATTTAAAGGGGATAAGAGAGATACTCAGGAGAATTTCTAGTCCTGCAAAGGGAATACAATCGAAGTTGCAGGTTCAGCCTATGCCAGTGTGGGAGGTTGAAAAATGTGGCAACAAGGTCACCTAAATTTTTAGTATAAAGTAAGAGAGATGGATGTAAATTTGTTCAGGCTACTAAGAATCAGTATGAAAGAGAGGTATGAAGAGGTAGGGATAAATTAAAGACAGTCAAGCCTTAGACTGAGATAAGAGTACTGAGCACCCTTCTGTAAGGGCAGTGCTAGTAAGAGGCAGAATGAGAGATGATGTCAGCTGTCACTGGGTGGGAAGGAAATGCTAAATGGTGTTGAAAAAGCTTAAATGTTTGATGTTCATCCCTGGAAGTGTTCAAGGCCAGGTTGGATGAGGCCTTGGGCAGCCGGATCCAGTGAGATATCCCTGCCCATGGCAAGGGGTTTGGAACTAGATGATCTTCAAGGCCCCTTCCAACCAAAGTATTCTATGATTCTATGATTCTGTGATTCTGTGATTCCAGGATTCTATGATGTTTGTTATGGTTCACTTTCTACCAGAAAGACCAGATGATCCAGCAGTAGAGAAGAGTCCAGGATAGACTGAAATAAAGACTATTTAGCTAAGGTAGAGATTTCCAATTTTCTGAACCTGAACTGAGCCTGAAGGATTAGCTGAGGCCAGCACAGAGCTATCACCTTCAGGAATTTCTGTCCTCACCCCAGGAAGGCAGGTGACTGTAATAGGTAACAACAGTACATAGCTTTAAAGAGGAGAAAGAGGAAGAGACTGACATTATTGACTTTGAGTGCATAGTTTCAATTTCCAGAAAAATACTAGAACAAATGCTCAAATTGTTTGAAAATACCAAGAAGAGAAATACAGGGATCAGTAACAGCCAAAATGAATTGCTCAGGACAAAAAACTCCAAATCTGTCTAATTTCCTGCCCTGAAAGTGTGACAGGCCTTGCGAGCAGCAGTCAGTTTTCTCAGTCTTAATAGGACTGCCTGACACCAAGATGACATCCACTAGACAATCTGGGGCAACAGAATCTGAGAAAACTGCTTTAAAGTGAATGTTCAGCTGATGGAAAACCATCTTTAAAGTGTGCTGATTAGATGCTTTCTGTTGGGCCAGGAGGGTTTGCTTCTGCCTCAAGCCATACTTGTAAAGTGGAATAGAAAGTATGCTAGATATGTTCATCTGGTATTTCAACAAGACACAGGGTTGCACCGAAGGTCAGGATAAGATCTTAACATACTCATGGTAAACTGGATACAGATTTGAAAAATAAGATACAACTCAGTAAGGAAACTGTGTGTGGTCAGTGAGGATATGGGAGTAGTCACATGGAATAAATCTAGAGCGGGCAAAACCAAAGACAAAAGCAATTCTATGGGAAAGGTCCGAGCAATTATAGCAGATTACACACTAAAGATAAATCAGCAATACCATTCTTTGCAGTGCCATTCTTTTGCAAAAAGTGAAAGTCACACAGAGGTATCTGACTAGGTCTGTCATCTGCAAGACATGACAGCTGTGTTCAATTTGCAGCTGTGGTACTGTGTCCTGATTTGGACAATAGAATTACAGAAATAGATAACTACGTAAAATCCAAAGTTAAACAAAGGAAAGGATCAAAGGTCTAGAAAATGTTACCTTTGAGAACAAATTTAAAGAAGTGGAGTGGTTTAGTCAAGAGGGAAAAAAAGACTGGAGAGACATCTGATAATGATCCTCAAGCACATAGAAGGTAGCTCCAGAAAAGGAATGAATCTGTTCTTCAGGACTCCTTTAGCTAGAAAATAAGATAAAATTGTAATAGATACTTGAAAGCAGCATGTGTTAGGGGAGTCCTACTACTAAGAAGGTCCCTCTACCAATATGAAACTGTTAGCTGAGCATAACATCTTGAGAGGGCTGAGGCATCACTCAGGGTATTTAAGTATTTAAGAATCTTGCAGGAATCTTCACCCCTGGCAGAAGAGAGGAATTGTCTGCAGGATTCCCTGGCATAGAATAAATACATTTGAAACAAATGAAACAAAATTGTGTACTGGGGATGCAATTGACAGCTGTGGATTCATGGATGAATACACAGACTTTCTGCATTATTGGTGGCTCCCCTCACTGGTTACCTTTTTTGATATACTTTGCAGTCCTTTTGCGTATGCTAAGATTTTTCCTACCCTATGGCTCCAAAGAAAAATAAAACAGATAGAAGCTTGCTCAGAAGCCTTTCATTATCTGTTTAATAGTCCACCCTTCTCTTTTTGAGGACTATTTGGATGCCCCACAAGTGCACTCTGCAATCTTATCAGTGATTTGCTTGATTTTCCTTAATGACTATAGGGTGCAGTGGAACAGTCTACTGCTTTATATTTACCGATAGAAAGACAGGATAATATGTATACTTGGATGTGTGCTTAGAGGTGTGAATAGTGCTCATTAATATGTTTTCAGTTAATCTCATCTTTAAGATGAAACAGAAATTTCACCCTACCTGTAGATACAGCTGTTAATACTTTCGTTGTCACATTGTACCTCAGTATGAGCAGAGTCTGCACTTCAAAAAGATGTAAGATTTATTCTAATGCATTTGTAGAGCTGGTGTATTTTTAACTCATGTCATCAAAATACTCCAAAATTGTGGAATTTGCAGGTCTAGTGATTGAAAATCCTAGATAAAAGCAGAGGTCAATCTTTTGTAGGCTATCAGGACATTACTTCTAAAACTAGACCAGTTGCGTATCCTTTCTGATTCATACAGTTTTGGCTGTTACACTCATGAAGATTTCACTAGGTTTAGACAGCTGGATAAATTTATTTTTTCTTCTTTGTTAGTGGACAAAATCTTGAGATTGATTCAGCCTATTTTCCAAGATGTACTACACATGCAATGGCTTCCCCCACTTCCACCTCTTTCCAAGGAGCCAAGAGATCAAGTTTATTTATGCTGAACTTAAACCTCAGCTAGTCTCTGCATGCAAACCAAATAAGTTTCCACCTGTTTCAAGTCTTACACTTTTGCCTACATCTCTATCTTTTCCTAGGAAAAAGATAGAAAAGGCTCTGTTCCCCAATAAGAAACTGCAGGTGCTTTCTCCTTAACTTTTACCCTCATCAGGATTGTCCTTCCTTTTGAGCAGCTATGAGGCTGATTTTGCCTACACTGCATAATGTATTAAACAGCCCTCAGTCCAGCTGACAACTAGGGTAAGGTCACTGGCAGGCTCCCAGTATGCTTGCTTAGAGGAAATATTTGCTGTGCTAATACTCTTCCAAGCAGCTGCAGAATTACTTAGAAAATTTGCAAGGGAATTATTACTTCCAGTCTAAAGAATAGCTCATTAGACCTGCCAAGATTCTTCTTAAGTAAAGTTGTCCTAAAGGTGCATTTCTTGTCAACTCAAAAAACTGATTTAATGTTTTGAAAGTGTCTATAATTTTATTTATAAGCCATCTCATACTGTGCAATCATATGGATGCTTGAGGTAGGTGTGGCTTAGGGCAAGTGTAAAGTTCCTGTTTTCATCTTGACCATGGTAATAACATATGTATATGTGTATATATACATATATATACACACTAGCTAAGTGAGATAATTTATCCTAGGTGCAACTGCAGCATGACATGCAGCAAACAGAGGGAGAGTTTGATCCAAGTTGTTCCTTGTAAAATCTAACCAGTTGAAGCCTGTGAATTTTATTAGTGCAATTAGTTTCTTTGAAATCTGGCCATGCTGTTATGGGTAAAATGAACAATGAACATTAGGTATAATAGATCTTCTGGGTTTGAGATAGGCTTAAGACAAGCAGCAAGTTTGCCCTTCGTGAATTCAAGTTGTTATCAAGCCTAGGTCAAAGTCCAGTGATGGAAAAAGTTCCGTTTATGGTGTTGGCTTGTGGCTTACAAACAAAACAAAAAAACCAGATACAATTACAAGAACACATATGTTCTTAAAGAGACTTAATCTATACTGCAAGCACTTTTCATGAAATATTTTGCTTTCATGATCTAGGGAAAGCCCTAGCCTGATCTACTTCCCATTCTAAGTCATTATTGTTCAGTTCTGAATAGACTGTGGAGGGAGTCAGTCCTGCAGTGTCATGGGAGCTGCAGCAGCAGGGTTAATCCTAAACCACTCTTATGTTTCCAGTATCCCCTCAGATGAGTTTAAACTAAAAAAGGAAAGATTAAAAGCCAAAGAATATGCAAGTAGGACTGGAGGTCAGTAGTTGCATATACTTATTATCACAAATAATCTGTTTAATATTATCTTTGGTCATTTTCCTGATTTGTTACATGATGTGGGTGATGTCATTGGAATTGCATCAGAATCACTTGAACCTTGAAATGTAACAGCAGCACACTCTGAGCAGGGCTGGGCTGAGTCATGCCATGCAATATCTTCTGCATGTGGATGGCAGGTCTAAGCATCCCCTCAAAGCCTGGCCCTTCTGCAGCTCTAAGCCATCCTCCCTGAACATCATCAAGTTCACACAGACTCTTCCCAGCAGCTGAGCTTTCATGGCTGGGAAACCCAAAATGGCTTGTGAATCATCTCCACCTAATCCATTCAAAAGCTACTTCCATCCCATCACTGCCTCTGTCCAACCACACCTCTTCCCTCCCCAGTCCCAGCTAAATTCTTTCCCCACCCTTGTTATTAACTACAAGAACAACATTTTTCTATTTTATAGTGCTGAGGGGAAACATCACTGCTTTACACACAATGTTAAGTGCACATTTAGTAAGGCTGTTGGCTGTGTCCCCTTTAACACTGACAGGAGAAGCAGGTGGTGGCCATGGCAACTCTATGCAGCTCCCTTACTGAGGCTGGGTCAAACCCAAACAGGAAAGCTCAGTCTCCTTGTAAAGAGTTTCCAACCTAAATTTCATCTATAACAGCTGGAGGCAAATCATAAGCCAGGGATGGAGGATGCAAGTTTTAGCAGTATATTCATAGATGTCATTCACCTGGGCAAGTTTAATATAACGATAGATAAAATGATAGATAAATCACAAATAACATTTTTAAACAGGGAAAGACTAAGTACTTTTGAAGCCATTAGTATCTGGCCAAGCTGGAGGATGAAGAGCCAAGTCTAGCAAACTTTTAAACAGCTTTTTCTAGGAGGTGCTTTGGAGAAGGCTCACATTTCACGTGGGGTGCCCTGGTGCCAACATCCTCTGGGATGGAATGACATCAAACAAATAAGGGATTTCTTTGGAGTGTGTCCTGGAAACTTGAGGAGTTCTTGATGGCATCTGACATCCCATTTGCCTTGAAGTTAACATTCTGATGACATCTTGCCTGGCTGTACCTTTATACAATTATAAGCCATGGATTTTAAGCTGTCCAAAGGAGATTAAACTGTGTTCCAATCAGCTGCCACAATCTGATGTTTGGCATATGGATAATGGATAGGGTTACCAGTTTGGAAAAGTGTGGAAAATTAGTAATTACCTTTTATGAAAAAACAATGTGAAGAGATTGGTGCAATTGGTCAGAAAACTAGGAGGTAATCACTGTGTTCTGGCAGCCACGAAATTTTTTTTCCAAAGGATAACTTGCCTCATGTTTTCAACTTTGATTTCCTGTGTATATACCACACATAAAAGCTCCTATAGTTACCATCGTCAGTGAAAAAAGCCACCAGAACAAAGCTGCTGTAGATATGTAAAGCCAGAACTTCACCTTGCACGACTGATGAACCATCTCTCAGACCAGCAGCCTGCCACTACCTCATATGAAATGAAGGTCTGCCACATGGGCCAGAGCTGTTCCTGCTTTCAGAGGGTTTTGTGGTCAATATGTGTATGCCAGTTTTCTAAAATAAAAGTACGGCTCTCTTAGCTGGTATTATAGCATCTCCAGCACTCCTTAACCAAACATATTCCTGGTGCGACAATCATGCCTGGAGGGTCTGGTGTGACTTTCCAATTGACCCTTCATCTATGCTGGTGATTTCTTGGGGTGGGAGGAGAGAACTCTGCATATTTTGGAAAGCAGCATTACCCTCCTGAAGGTGAGCTTGTGGAGTAACCACCACGGTTGGTGAGCTGTGGCTGCCAGGTGAGCTGACACAGGAACCGGGCACACCAAGCAGAATGTTGCCTCCTGGTCTGGCACAAACTTAACCCTTCTTATATACTGTCTTGCAATTGCTGTTGATGTCTTCCAAAGGGCTCATAATCCTAGTTCAAAAAATTCAGTTGAGTTCAGAAAACCACTATTCTACACCAAAATTGAGTTACCAACTGGAAGAAATAAGAGCAAACTGAAAATATTAGGAGTTTCGGAAGGGTGATTTCTATTTAGACTGTAAATAGTATACTGTGCAAAGGCTTAGAAGAATTATTTGCCCTGTCAAATAGCGCAAGCTGGTCATAATTTGCAGCATTTTTAGGCTTTGCAAGTGACTGAGTGTTCTGTGACCCAGTTAGGGAAAAGATGATCTCCAGTACCTGGTGGCAGTTCAGCACTTTGATATGAGCAATATTTTTATTTCCTTAATAAAACGTATGTTGGGATTTACATATTTTTCCCATTCTGCTTCAAAAGTATTGTTTGAAGGTAATTGCCCACACACTGTCTGGAGAAGTTATAATGTTTTATTATCTCATAAGAGAGGAAGGAGATAAAAATATACCAGATGTCTGTTGACAGTCCATCTAAACTAGTGCTTTGTTGCTATGTACCTCTCCAAGAGGTAGCCCATGTTATAATCATGATATTTTCACTTAACGCTTCTTTGTCACCTCTTCATTTGCAGGCAGGTCTGAAGCAAAGCCTTGGAGCTGAGCAAGTTTGACATCTAGGAAATTCAAACCTAATTGACTTGAACAAAACCATAAACTGGAACAGCTGAAGCAATACTCCTGGTCTGTGCTTCCTCCTTCCCAGAAACATTGGAAAGCTAACAAAGAAATTGCACAAAATGAAAGGAAACAGAAACTGCATCACTGGAAGAGAATGAGCAGTGAGATCTAAGGAAGAATTTAGCTTACACTGGTCCACTTTTGTGATGATGCCTCATGTGCTCTGCAAATGTAGGTTACAGTTCACAGCCCACAGGTGAGCCCATGTTACACATGCAAGAGGAAAAAACATCCCTGCTGAAAACAAATCATCCTGGACACTCACTTCAACCAGGGGTGTGAGCTGCAAGTGACTGGATGGGAATGCAGCATTAATATTTGCAGGTGCCTGAGCTCCAGAGAAGAAAGCTCTTGCAGGGAGATGCTTACTCCTCATATATCCTTGCTCATGTCTTCAACTCAGCGACCACAAGGGGCACTGCAATTTTCACCCAGATACCCATGCAGAATGTTCTGCTCTCTGCAATCCATTATGTTTATTTATGCTATGACCAGAATCTGTGATGTATGAAAACTGCCATCTTTCTCTCTGTTGCCTGAGACTGGATGTGTAGCAACATTCACAGCCCAGACATCATTTGGCTTGCAATGCAGTAGCAGCAGCAGCTGCATGAACAGATCCTCAGTGCCTGAAGGGTTAGGCACCTGCACTAGTGGAGTATAGTCTCATGTTTGTGAGACTTTTATTCTCTTCTTTAAAAATTATGATTAAAACAGTTATGTATGTAAATCTATAAGGAAAACAGGGGAATATGAAGTCTACTTAACTTCCCTTTTCAGACAGAACCAATCTGCATGGATTCATTGACTTCATTGGAGTTGTTCATTTGTCTGCAACAGCTGAAGGAAATCACATGGTGTACAAATCAGCTGCAGTATAACTAAAAATTAAAAATAAATCCCTGCTGTCTCACAAGGTCTGGACTCAAGAGCCAAACAAGGTTTGCAGTGCAGGTCATCTCCATTTTTCTGGCACCAAGCAGCTCCTCAAAATTCAGATGCCACCACTCGATTCCCTCTGCTTCCTGAATGAAGTAAAAACTCTCCCTTCAGATCAGCAAGGTGCTGTTCAGTTTGGAGGCTGTCCTGTATATACCATCTGCCCACAGGGAAGAAGGAAATCTTGCCTGTGAAAATCCACAGAATTACTGGGCTCTTATCTGATGCTGACACATCCACAAAATGTCACTGACCTTGCATTTATCCATAGGTCCCTTTCCTGGGTGCGGATATTGGGAAAAATCAGCTGATTTTGTCATCCAGAGGAGTTAGGTTATAAGAGTAGAAGGGTTGAAGTGAAAAGATGCAAACACAGAAAAGACATTTGGTAACTTTATTGGCTTTTTATACACAGATTGATGAACACAAGATTTGTCCTTCAGCGTTTGTTTTGTGTCTGAGTGGGCATCCTGGGGACTGGAAAGGCTATGTGTGGGGCATGCAGACCTTCAGTAGTGAGAGTGGAGCCAAGGAGGGAGTGGTGTGGGTCTGTTGAAGGGTAAAAAAGACTGCCGTACCTGTGTGCATATCCCTGTCTGGGAACCCCTTCTCCTCTGCCAAAGTACAGGATATCTTCTGATTGCTTCAGGAGGAAAGCAACTTCTTCTTAGCTAATTTTTTTGGTCTTTTCAGCCACATTCCTTTTCCTTCACTTGTGACTCATGTTTTTTTCTCTCCTGTAACAGGCTTCTGTGAATCTTGCGTAACAAATTGATGTAGTTTTTTACTCCATATGTAAAATAGAGGAGAAAATTCTTTTAACGGCTGCTTTGTGCACTAGCTAATGAAAATCTTCCCCTTCAATTCCTAGTAACCGCAATAGTTCTTGATATTCACAGTGTTTGTCTAGATAGTTTTTGAGAACAGGATATTGTTGTGCAGTAAAGTGAATAGGAATTCATGGAAAGATGCTACAGACCCTTAATGGCTGGCCTGACTCAATAATCGATGTCTGCATTTCCTTGCATTTAATAATTCCTTAAATCAATCTGTTGCCTAGATGCCGCTTCTTCTTCAGCTAGATACACAAAAGCAAGAAGGAAAAGTGCATTTTTGCTAATAATATTATATGTGTGTAGTAATGGGAGTAAAAGTAACTGTTACTTAAGGTTAAGAAAAACACAAATAGTATGAGTTATGAAACTGAGAGATCTTATATTTAATGATATTTTTTCTTCGCTGTGCTTAGATAGTACTTTCTTGTAGGATGGGAAAGACTCTTAAAAAAAGAGATAAAAGTTCCTGATTGCATTTCTACATTTACATATTTCTGTACTGGTTGTGACTGCAAATACTTTCCCAAGGTTCCTTTTTCCTGGCATTTGAGAAGAAATATTTTTTAAATACCATGACAATGTTTGCAAAAAAGGCATTAACTTCAGGTTGGTGGTCTAATTCACTTGCCAGCACCCAATATTTCTTGTTAAATAAAAAATTCTTTCTGCAATTTTGAGAGAGATGTAGACTAGAATTTTTTCACTCTACAGTATTAAGAAAAAACATTTCTTCTGCCAAGCACATGTACATTTTAAAGAGACAAGCAGTGACAACATAAAGCTAGTTATTCATTTCCACAACTGAACTGAAATCTCGGACCAAAACTTAGTATTTGGTCCTTTCATACAACTTTTGCAGCAGCAACTGTGCTTAGTTGTCTAGGTTTCAAAACAAAAACTAGTATTTCATCTGTCTATTTTCAAAGTAGAAAGAACTAGATCTTCTCAAAAGCCATTTCCTCCTATCATGTTTTAGTCAAATTTTACATTATGTCCTGGTTGAAAGAAATATTCTACCTTCTTTATTGAAGTTAATGAATTTGGTCAAAGCTTCATTTCCCTCTGGGAGTTTCATAAAAAAAAAAAAATCCAAAAGATTATTCCAAGGACTTGCTGGTGACACTAGAAACCCTGATTTGACCCTGTATTTGAGATAACAGTTGAGTACTCACTGATAAATACATAAATATAAATATAGCCATGTAATATCATGACCTGTGTGTAGCAGTGTTTGCAGAATATTGAAAAATCACCAAGAAGTGACCTAGCCATACAAATGTCTACTCTAAAATATCTTCTAAATCTAGACTCCTTAGCATGTGAAGTGTAGATTTTGGGGGTAAATCATGCAGTGCCGAAATGGGAAAAATCGTACTGGGGACCACATAAATTGCTAGCTATTTTCTTACCTGAAGCAACCTCTGGAGCTCTTTCTGCACAGAAAATGCTGATGGACATTCATGGGCAACCCCAGCAGGAGGTCTCTTCTGGCTCTGGGACTATTTGAATTAATCACTCAGTTTGTTTGAGCTCCTGAACTACTGTACTTTGCATGACTGAAGTGCAACTTTCTTTCATTTAGGAGTGTTACATAGGTGTCCTTGTGCTGCTTGATGAGATGGTATTTCTGGGAGAGCAGCATTCTGGAGACGAGCAGTGGGAATGTACCTGCAGGACTGGCAGGCAGCAATGAAACGGAAAGCTCAGAAGGGCTAGTATTACAACCTCTTTGTACTGGTTTCCAAGACCAATGTAGCCTCTCATCTCAAGCTCTTTTGGTTTTAATACATTTTGTAAGAGGTGTGCGAAAGCTAGAGGCTTTGGTGTTAGTTATATTAAGGTTATTCTTAGGAGTTAATGGAAGTGGGAGAGTGTGATGGCTTTGTTGAACACTCTGCACCAGGATGTATGATCATTGCATATAGATCAATATGGAGAACTGGCTTGGTGTGTTGAAAGTGTGCAAATGATTAGTGGAAGTGTTTTCTGTGGGGTTTTTGTCCTCACTTAGTAAATGTACCCAAGTAACCTAGAAGTAATGTCTATGCTAACTGAGATGGGTAATTTTTCACTGTCTACCTAAACCTGCCTGTACATTACTTGGAAACCTCTGTCCTGGGCAGGCAGCATTTCTTAAAACTGTTATGCATCCAACTCACTTCTCAAGCTCAAAATTCTTCTAGGAAGTGAGAAAACACAATTAGTTAAAGGAAAATAACCTTTACTATCTGAGCTAATGAAAATAGGACCAATGAGCTACAGCTGTGGAGGAAGTTGTTTTGAGATATCTTCAAAATTTAAAGTTTCAGAGCAGAAAGGAAAGAAGTGGAAATGAATCCAACCTTATACACAACCCTAGGTCTTGGTGCCTTTTTAGCTAACCTGCATGAAAATATACAGTCCTTCAGCAAGTCAGAGCTCCAGGACACAGGGCTTTTCAAGCAATTCAATGTCCTTTCACCACAACAGTTTTCTGTGTAAAAGTGATTGTCTGAAACCTTTCTTTTGTTTTATGAATTGATAAGAGGCCTCAAGCTCTTCCGGGTAAGCTTGATTAGTCCTTTGCTCTAGAAAGCCACTGATCCAGAAGCTATTGCCTTCATCTATATGATTATTTATTTTGGTCTGTGCTAATACAAATTTTCTTTCCATACAAAACCACGGTATCACTTCTAGAACCCTAGACCAAACTCCTTTCTTTGGGAAATGAAACCCTTTCTAATGGATTCCCCACAGAATCCTGCATAGGTCTCTTTTAGCACACCTTTGCCTCATTTCTCCATCAAATGGATGACAAGTGAGCCTTACTGTTGCTCAGCATTTTCCATGTTGTGGGACGAAGAGCACATTATGAAATTCTTAATTCAAAAATGTTAAGTGTGCACCCACACTGTGATGTACATCATTTTCCCTGGTCCTATACAGATCTTTTATTATTTAGTTATTACAACATCCTGTTGGAAAAGAAAAAGAGTATTTGAAGTAACTCCACCTGAGTCACTGAATTTTACAGTGAAAAATGACTCCATCAGCTAAACACAGGATCTAAGAGGTAGGTGCGCTAGTACATCTATTTAAATACACATTCTTTCTTGCTGTTTTCCTGTACCAAATTCAAAGATGTCTTTTTTTTTTTTTCCAGTAGGTGAAAATCAGCCATTTAGCAGTTTCATAACTGCTTTGGCTGTTTCAGCTGTTGCTATAAACGTTACCCAATAAACCACATTTTTGCAAGACTCCTCATATGTAGCTATAATTGCTTACTTGTTCTATTTACCCCCAGAGGGAAACTATGGCCTTTTACTATTTCTGTTCCCCAGAAAAATATGGGGCATAACTTACTTTAAACATCTTCCTGCATAGGAGTTCAATTAGATCATGCTGCTTTTTGTTGCTTTTTAATGGGTTTGCTTTCTTTTCTAATATTGAACCTGTTCAAATTTTGCACAAATATACTCTAAATTGAGTGAAGAAGCTAAAGGAAAACTAAACAATTCCATTTCTGTCTATTCCAGGATTTTTGCTTGAACTATAGGCTATCGTTAACAATGGTTAAGTAAAAACAGTGTTAATTCTTCTTAGGAGTAACAAGCTTTGCAAGTTAGCAGCTGCTGACTAGGAACTTGAACCAAACCCCAGAGTTTACAGCTTCTTGATTTTTAAAGTCTCCCCTTGGAGAGCAAAGATGGATAAAAGTAGGGAAAGGGAACTGCTCCCACCTTCATTCGTTTCCTCAGAGAAACTAATCTGATCGCCTTCTATGACCAAGTGACTCAGATGCTGGATGAGGGAAAGGCTGTGGATGTGTCTTTCTGGACTTCAGTAAAGCCTTTGACACAGTTTCTCACAGCATTCTGCTATAGAAACTGTCGGCCTCTGGCCTGGGCAGGCGCACACTCTCCTGGGTGGAAAACTGGTTGGATGGCCGAGCCCAGAGGGTGGTGGGAAATGGTGTTAAATCCAGCTGGAGGCCAGTGACAAGTGGAGTTCCCCAGGGCTCAGTCCTGGATCCAGTCTTGTTCAATGTCTTTATCAATGACCTGGATGAAGGCATCGAGTCCTCCCTTAGCAAGTTTGCAGATGACACCAAGCTGGGTGGAAGTGTCGATCTGCTGGAGGGTCGGGAGGCTCTGCAAAGGGATCTGAACAGGCTGGACCAATGGGCTGAGACCAATGGCATGAGGTTTAACACGGCCAAATGCCGGGTCCTGCACTTGGAACACAACAACCCTGTACAGCGCTACAGACTAGGAGAAGCCTGGCTGGAAAGCTGCCAGGAGGAGAAGGACCTGGGGGTGCTGGTCGACAGCTGACTGAACATGAGCCAGCAGTGTGCCCAGGTGGCCAAGAAGGCCAATGGCATCTGCACTTGTATCAGAAATGGCGTGACCAGCAGGTCCAGGGAGGTTATTCTCCCTCTGTACTCAGCACTGGTGAGACCGCACCTCGAATCCTGTGTTCAGTTCTGGGCCCCTCACCACAAGAGGGTTGTTGTGGCTCTGGGGCGAGTCCAGAGAAGAGCAACAAAGCTGGTGAAGGGGCTGGAGAACAAATCTTATGAGGAGCGGCTGAGAGAGCTGGGGTTGTTTAGCCTGGAGAAGAGGAGGCTGAGGGGAGACCTCATTATTTTCTACAACCACCTAAAAAGAGGTTGTAGAGAAGAGGGAGCTGGCCTCTTCTCCCAAGTGACAGGGGACAGGACGAGAGGGAATGGCCACAAGCTCCACCAGGGGAGGTTTAGGCTGGACATCAGGAAAAAATTTTTCACTGAAAGGGTCACTGGGCACTGGCACAGGCTGCCCAGGCAGGTGGTTGAGTCACCTTCCCTGGAGATGTTTAAGGCTGTGGGTGGACAAGGTGCTGAGGGGCATGGTTTAGTGTTTGATAGGAATGGTTGGACTCTATGATCTGGTGGGTCTCTTCCAACCTGGTTATTCTATGATTCTATGATAGTGTCTGCTGGTTGAATTTATGTCCCTGGCGGTACCTGGGTACTTATCACATATGCCGAGTCTAAATATTCATAACACTTTTTCAGACTTTATTGTGTATGGGCAAATTCTCTTTCTCTCATGAATAAAGCTGACTTTCTAGATGCTGCCTAGGACTTCTGGTGGCAGTTGTTTTCTGAGACACCTGGTTTTCCTCCAGTGCCCTGGCAGGCCTCCAGCTCTTGCAATCGTATCTCCAAGATGTGTCTGGGAAAAAAAATCACTTCTATCTTGATGCTGTATTTGCTTTGCTTTGTGGTTGTCATTAGGCTCAGTGAATGTGGTGGAAACTTGTCTGATACTTAATGTAATTTCCTCCTGCATTGCCTCATACCTTTCTCTGATTTTTGCCTCCTCCGGTGGTATTGCAGCTGTACATCAAGGGCTTCATCTTTGGGTTTTGTGTCCTCATTAATTTTAATTCTGCTTTTCTTGCTATTTTGAATGTGTTAATGTTGTTTTATTGTTTTAGCATTTCTAGGATGGTGTTGAGTAGCAGAAAGTTACTGGTAAAACACAGGTCGTATCGGTAAAACACAGACATTGCTGGCTTTACCTATTTTTTATAGGTTTCATTTTATGTTACTACAAATAACACTACAAAGCAGTGAGCGACAAACACAGCCCTGGTTTGTGTCATATATAAAGGCTGCTCTGGGGCTGCTGATCTCTCAGGGAACTTGCTTTGCACCTCTAATCCTGCACAAAAATGGTGATTGGAACCAGGTTTTGTTGCCAGGGAAAGGTGATGTTTGGTGCCAGTCTGTGCAGGTGTTGGTGTCTGCATGCCATTTGGGGTGGGGCCATGGCCTTCCCCAGATCTGCAGGGGCCAGCATCAGGTGCCTCACCTCAATGCTGGGTTTACCATTTTGTGAATCCCTCGTACTTTTCCTACCTCTTGGTGTCATGCAGAGGAGACATGGCTAGCAGTTGTAGCCATCAGTGTGATTACTCTCCATTTGCAAAAGTTAGTGAGATTTCCCTTTTTTTGTGTATTTTAACAATGATTTGATATTTTCTCTGCGTGGTTTATTTTCCCCCCTCTACACTTAATTTAGGATCTTCCGGAGGTAAAATGAAGTTGTTTTCAAGGCATTTCTTCTTAGATTTTATCACTTCTTGCCATTTTGTTGTTTTCATCTTCTCAATAGCAGCCTGGAATTTTGAATTAGATAAGTAAAAAAATTGAAGGGGAAAATTAATTTTTACCTAGGAATGTATTTTTAAACTGAAATTTTGTGAGAATCAGTGAGTTAGGCTGACTTGCAAACACATGAAATCCAGAACAAGTGATGTTTTTCAGAGTTTTCCCTAGGTAGTGCAGGAAAAGTTGTGCAAGAAATCTCAAGCATCTCTACAGTAGCAGGCACCTGCACATTGTCCCAGGTTTCAGCATCTCTGCCACATGCTGTTTCCGAGAAAAAGTGCTATGTCTAAAATGTGTATTGAACTCACAATAATGAAATGCTTTGACAAATTCAGCGAACACATTACATTAATGACACTGTTTAAGCTTATGGATGTTTAGGGATTACACATTTTGCTTTATCTGCATTTTTAAAAAAACACTCTTATGATAGTATATTCAGACTAAATAGAGTGCTGAGTCTAAAAATCATTGTGGCCATTCATTGCCCACCTCATAGCTGTCTTAAGTCAGATCTTAGGTGAATCACAAGACAACTTATATTAAAAGTGCCTTGGAAAATATGCATAATTATTCTTGCCCAATAATAACAGTGAGATAGCTATGCTTGTGCCTTTGCAAATATCGACACTTTTGTAGAAGACAGTCGTTTCCTGATGAGGAGCCTCACTGGTTTCATGGACTTGTCTGTATGGTTAGAATTTTTAGTAAAGTTGTCATTTCCTCACTTTGCACATTTATCTAAAAATTCTATGTTGTTAAGCATGGCAAACATCTCTAAAAGTATGTTAGTTCGATTAGGCTTAAAACCTCTTTTCTTCCCAAACTCTTACACTTGGGAAAGAACCCCAAAACATGGATCCACTTCTCAAAGACATAATGAGTTTATGGAATTGTCTTTTCTTTCCATGAATATCTTCCCATTTCATTACAAGCCCTCTTTCCAATTCAACAAGTCTAAGATTATTTAAATCACTTATGGAGTCAGTAAAAGAGTGTCTGTAAGTGTGGAGTCTTCAGCTCCCACTTCTGCACAAATGTTTAGAATAAAAAGTTGTCACTACAACGTAATTTCCTCAATTTTGTCCTGAATAGCATCAGTCAGTCCAAATCTTCCTTCAGCTTTTTTGTTTCTGTGTTGTTATGGGCTCTACAACCCCCAAAGGCTGCCCTCGGAGGTCAGAAAAATACCTTAATTCTCCCAACTTAATGAATATGTTGTAACCAGTGCATAGTGGAATAACTCCAGCTCTCCACACTGAGAGAGTTTATAAGCATTTAATGATATGAGCTGTGGCTGCTTCTTGTGTGTCTTGTAGTAAATTTTCTAAGAAACCAGCTCTGGAAGTGGCACTTGGGTGGGATTTGGGAGATGAAGTTCTGGTGAAGCCAGCAACACTAGAGAATAGCTACTGTGGAGCATATGAGATTACTCTGCTGCAGGAAAATAGTTCAAAAAGAGTTGATTTTAGCCCAGGAAGAATAGTCAGCACAGAACAATTCTTTCTGAAGAACATAAAATAGTTAGAGGGAAGGTTTGACTCTGAACATAACATAGGCCTGGATCTTCCCCCATCGCATCTGCTGGGAAGCACACCCTCATTGCTTAAGCACTAGCAATATAACTAGCTAATTATTTTATGGTGCACCTTTTTATTTTTAGACTATATACTTTGTAAAGGTCTGTGTGATCAGTGGTAGAAACAAAAAACTGTGCTTGATTTATTATACACAGCTCTACTCCAGGCCACAGGATTGACTTGTGCAACACTTTAAACACATAAAACCCAATAGCTTCAGCTAGAAGTTGCACACACCCCCACGCCCCACTGAAAGAGAATTGGGTCTTTCAGACTCACACTCTTTTGGCATAGGATGAGAAGGTTTCAATAAGGAAGCACTGCAACTTTACTGAATGATGAACCAGGCCATCTGATTCTTTAGATAGGATGATACTCTGGGGGATGTTATTTCATAGAATCGTAGAATGGTTTGAGTTGGAATGGACCTTAAAGATCATCTAGTTCCAACCTCCTTGCCATGGGCAGGGGCACCTCCCACTAGGTCAAAGCCTCATCCAGCCTGGCTTAAACATTTTGGTGTTTTTTGTGAAGATGCTCACAGAAGAGGCTCTGATTCTTTTCACAACCACTCCATATTTTGATGCTTGAGTGTGTTGAAGAGAAAATGATTCCTGAGACAGTTACATGACCGGTAGGCAGAGGCATTTAGTCAGAACATAGGGTTGTGGGTACATATAGTTTTATTGAACTTTTTCCTTCTGAAAGCCACAGTGCTGCTTCATGGCCTTTAAGACCCTAGATAGTCTTAGAGAGCCATGTTTCTTAGGCAACATTAGAGAACACTATCTGACTCAAATTTTCTTTTGTCTAGATTATCCTACATCTCATCAAATGCTGTGAACATATACAGACCTTCACATTTGTGAATGCTCCATTATGCCCAATTATCTATTTTTAGCTTCTTTATCTCAGCCACCATGAATAAGGATACATTTTCAGAGGAATCTGCAGAGAAGATAATCTGAGGAAACATCCTCTGCCACACCAATGTTGTGTAAAGTAACAGTCATGACTTTCCATAAATAATGAACTAGTTTGTTGTGCAACTTTTACCTGTTGGATCTAGTTTCACTTTACATTTATTTTTCCCCTTGTTCTGTGGTATAGAGAGATTCAAATGACTAAGATCAGACCTCAGAGCACATCATACTGTGCCTGTCCATTATGATGCCATGCTTTGTAACTACATTGTGTTACTCAGAGGAGGCACATGCACGAGGACTTTCAGTGTCTGCTCTATCACTATTCATGTCCCTCTGGATTTATCTGAGAATTTCTGAAACAGATAAGAATACGTCATTTGGAAAAATGTTATGACTCATTTAGTTCGGCCTTGAACAATGAAAGGAGGCTGTATGAAGTGAGACAGGTGAAATGGTTCACAGCTATGAGTCGCTGTGTTGTATGGTTGTGACTTATATGCACACCACTCTTTTATTCCTGGTCTCAGAAGAGTGCTTCAGGGATATGCCATTTTTCCCCCTGTGAAGCACCGCAGTCACTTCTAAAACCAAGGTGGGTCTGCAAGGCAGAGAGAAGTGTGCATCCCATGGTGAGTGGTGGGTGGTGGGAAGAGGCAGTTTTGCCTCTTTGCACTGTGATGGCTCAGCGTGTGTGTACAAAGTGTCTGGTGACCTCCCAGTTCTCGGTCAGTGATGCTGAAGGCTCCCTTGCAAACCTTCTCTGAAAGCCTAACAAGTATACAACTCTCTGGTAGAGGACTGGGATGCACCAGTAACTGCCTGGGATTGAGCCATGTGGACCTACACCAAAGCTAGACTATGAAACTTCTTTCTGGCAAGAGTGTTCTACTAAAAGAAATGCTTGATTTCAGCAGGGGAAGGAGAACAATTGATATGCATATGGCAGGACAAGAGGAAAGACTTCAACATAGGCTAGTGCTTACATTGACACTTCAGTGTTTCCTCTATGAAAATGCTGTTTATATGATGAAAAAAGGCCTAGAGAATAAACTTAATCTACTTTAATTTCTATGTCAGAGCTAGAACTCTTTGACCTGTCAGAGGATTTAATTTTTCCATTTTTTATGTGTTCAGAAATTTTCAGTATTTGAAAAATATAGTTCCTTTGGTTGTTGAGTGACAGATCTCAACAAAAAGGTATGAATTTAGGCATAAGTACTTCTGCATCAGAACTCTCAGTTCACCACTTTGGAAGAAGCAAATTCCACTAATAACTCTAAACAAAAGATTGATCCGCATCATCAAAAACTTACTTGTTCTTATAAAGCATCATAGCCCACAGAGTGTGTTTCAAAAGCATTTGACCTTTGCTTGTCCTTTTTTTAATATATATGTACCACAAGATTAAAGACGAGAGCTAGCATGTTACTGTGAAGAAAATTAAGGTGTGCAGTTATGGTGTGCATTACAGATACTCCTTGGAACTGTCCACGTATGTACAACAGAGTAAATGTCAGAGGGAGTATGGCTCAGTGGTATAGATGAAGGACCTTATGTTTTGTAAACACTGTTGCAAGGCAGGTGCATGCACCAAGAAGTCAGAGGAGGGCAATGAAGCCATGGAAAACTACCACCACAATTACTATTGCAGTACATTATTCATTTGATTTAAGTCTTAATTTCCTAACTGAACACCTTTATTTTTAGTAAAGCTTTCCTTCCTTCTTAGGCAATGTCCTATTAGTATGAAAGTGATAAATGCTCACACTGAAACAGCTGGAAAATTTTAGTTTCCAAATATGGGAAAGTGGAAGTTCATATCCATGCCAAGTAAGGAGACTAGCCACAAGGACCTGTGCTATACTATTTTTGCTGTGTTTGCAAAACAGGGAATATAAAACAGTGGTTTTGCTAAGGTGTGCCCTTCCAAACTGCATGTCATGGAGCAATAAATTTCCATATCTGGAGGAACACTATTGAATCATATAAGTGCGGAGCCAGAAAAAAACCTCCAGAGATCATACAGGTTGACATCTAACCTGTCAGATGTGTCTCACCCATCTGTAATTCATGATACTTAGAAATTAAAAGGCTGTTGTTCTCATCTTCCTTGCTCTACCTTAAGCTTATTTTTTTTCCTGGGAGTTCTCACAGTGAGCATAAATATGAGATGATGACCAATTTCACATTTGAGTTCGAGCCTCTTGGAATCCAGATCTTTCACTGGTATACTACTCACCAGCCAGTTATTATCTCTTTCACACTTGTGCATTTCATTTTACTTCTTTAGTGTAGTCCCATGCAGGGTTTATAGGGTTGATTTCAAATTACATCACCTATTTCCTGGGATTATTTTGAACTCTAATCCTGTCCTTCAGATTCCTCTCATGCTTGTTTTTTTGGTAACTCTGACAAACACTGCATCATGCAACTTGTAAATGAAAGTTTTGAACAGGACAAAATGCAGCACCAGCCACGGTAGCTGACCTGACCTCCCTTCTGAGATGAGATTAGTAATTTGAATGTTCAGTTGTATTGTTTTCTTACGAAATGTTAGTGCTGCTACAGTTATTATTTCTTGTTATAGTCGATTACTATTTTCACACTTTTACTATACATATCACTGCAACTTGAGCCCTTTTGTGTCAAGCAATGTGCAGATCCTGAACAAAATAATGTTTATAGACTGAGAGAGCTTGCATTTTAAGTAGAAAAAATGCACCAGATGGATAAAACAAACTGCAAAAGGAGCACAGTATGAGTTTTGCTGCTTGGAAAATGGTTTCCAAACAACTGCATGCTCAGTAGGTAGGGTGCTATTCTGAAATGCTGCTATTTAAGCTGGAGAGTTGAAGTGCCTGAATATGTCACCAAAATCTGATTTTTTTTCTGCAGCAAAAAAATGTGTGTTTTCTAATTGCCTGAAGATGTTTATTCTGATGTGCAAAACCAAAAGCATTCTTTCAGTCTTCACAGTCATAATTGCATTTTAAGCACATATTCACTGAATTTGTTCCAGATTATTAATTTAGTAATCAATTTCAATTAATTTCAATAAAGAAAGACACTGTGGAATTAATCTTGACATAATGTGTGTTCCATTAATGATCCTTTTCCTTGTTCTGGAGGAGAATGCACACTTCATATCTTTGAGAGCCATGTAAAGTTTTTATTACTTTTTATGATACAGGTGAAAGGGGTTTGTTCTCTTACGCCTGTTTCATGTAATTCTACTATTAGTGTGTGTGTTGTTTTTTTTTTTTATCCTGCTCTTTTAAGAGAACAAGCTGGGTTTTTTTCATGGTTGCAACCTGTGTGTGCCATCCATTTCCCATTAATCACCTGGGTACCTACCTGTAAGTTAGCTAATGTGAAAGATTGGTGGTGTTGTTGGAAACATTAGAAAGCATAGGTGTTTTGGTGAAAGTAGGCAGTAGACAAAAGAAAGACCATATTGTTACTCTCAGTAAGAGAAAAGCATCAGCATGAGCTTAATGAGTCCTTAGCAAGCAATGGCACAAGATAGCAAGGTTAGGAACTCTGCAGCCATGTGAAAAGCTTGAGTGTGATCAGTCATCAATTAGACTCTTGAGACCCCATCAACATGACAAAATGTACTGGAAAGCAGGCTTTTCTTGTTCTTCTGCTTATAGAGCAGCTTGTTACCTCTGGCTTTCATGCATATTTTAATATTTTAACATTCTGTAGCCTTTGGGAAGGCTAGCAGTGGCTAGCTGAAGGTGAGGAAGCAGAGACCCCTGCAAAGGAGCTTGAATCCTGAGTTAGCAATGGTCGCACATGCAATTGAAGTAGATATACTAGGAAGGAAAACAAGTCAAAGAAACAAAAACTGCTGGAAGGATTAGATACATGAGTAAGCAGAAACAGCACCCCCTCCTAAGCAAAAGCTCTACATACCCTGTTTGATAAATTATGTTAGCACCCTCCCTCCTCCTGTGCAAGGCTGTCTATGAAAGGAACTTGGCCAGAATGGAAAAACTGGCTTGACCTTGGAGAAAGGTAGGATTAAAGAGGACACCTGAGCTCTAGGTTACAAAAAGTCAAGATTCAAAGGCTGCTCCAAGTAGTGACTACAGCTTGAGGAAGTCACTGAGCACAGGTGCTGGCACAAAAATGAAGGCAGGTAACTGCAGTCTGGAAAAGCCGAAGTTCTTGGGTGTTTTTCAAATTAGATAGAATGTAGATAGGCATTTACCTCACGGAACTATTCTAAAGTATTTTGAAAAGTTTGTTCCCAGAAGAATAGTCTCCATGCATATTTCCTTTGGCATTGTTGTCATTGCTGCTGAAAAGTGAGCAAACTTTTTGCTGGACCTGTAAAGAATGCTCTAAATCACTTCATGTAGGCTGCATAACAGCCTGTTTTGACACCATATTAGCAGACACTTTATTTTTCACAATTAGCAGAATAAGCTGAAGATAAACTGGTATTACTGTTCCTTTTGAGAAATGGAAAGCCACATTTGTGTGCAAATAACAGTGAGAGAAGGCCCAGATTTTCATATGGAAGATGTTTCCCATCCATTTCTGGCATAGTACAAAAGATAATACCTCCTTTTGGTAAAGAATTGCATTGTCCTTGCAAAAAAATAGGCCTGGAATGAGTGTGGCAGCTATGGTCTTTGCTATGTGAAAGAAAAATGGAAATGTCTCTGTTGTTCTTGAATAGAAAACATGATAAAATATTAATAATTCTGTATTATCTTGCTGAAACTTATTAGATTTTAGAGAATGAAAATAAGCAATAAATGCAGAGATGTTCACGAGCATTTTAGTTCTGGAACTTGTTTTGCATATCTGGTTCCTAAGGAGGAAATACAGCCATATGACTGACAAACATCTTTTCATATTAAAATGTGCCTGAATCCTTCTTTCTGTTGGTTTAGGAAATAAACCTTGTTGGGCTCTGGCAAAATGTATAGCATGAAATTAATTTTTTTGCAAAGTAGAAATATATATAAAAAAAATCCTGGCCTTGCATTAGATACTAAGAAACGTATGAACTCCCAGCATCTAACAGAAGCTGGGTGGCTCTCTTGCCTGTACAAAGGTTGTTTATGGTCCTGTAATTAAAGTGGAGAGAAAATTTAAGATAGATGTGTGAATGGCATAATCAACAGCATGTGCTACTACTGTATTGCTGAGATCATAATATAATGAAGAAATAGTACAGTCAGAATTGTGAGTGTTGTCTCTTGATTCAAGAGTATTACTCAGCATGAATAACAGTGACAGAGTCAGCCCCAAAGTGGGGTCCAGATCACAACTGGTGAAGAATGCTATGTTACAGAAAGATTGCTCTTTTGCTGGAATGGACCATGTGAAGAGGCAGTGACAGCTTTAGTAAAGATGATGCATTGGCTACAGTGGATTAAAAGGTCTGTTTGAGAGACAGGGTTTCCTGACTAATGATCTGAAAGTAGCTTTAAGACAAGGCAAAACCCCCTTGATAGCTTAGCTTCTTTTTATTTGTCTTCACATTTCCTGGATTATGCAGCAACTTGCATGAGGCAGTTTGTGTTATGCAACTTCATGTCAGATTATACAGCTGATGTAATTATGTTGGCAAGTGCTGAAAGTTAAGCAAGAGGAAATGCACGTTTCTGAATGGCAAGATATTATAGTAGATATAACTTTTCTTTTTAACAAAGAACAAAGATCTACGCTTTGTGATGACAGTGATGTAAGACGTGGGAGGTGATGACATAGGAGTGACTAGGTAATTATGCAGCCATGGCCAGCCCAAAGCAGTAAGATGTTTTGCCCTGTAGCCTCTGTGAGATCAGGATCAGTGAGACTACTGCCACCTTTCCATGTCTCACCAAAAAAAAAAAAAAAAAAAAGAGATCTGCTTGCTAGGCAGGAGTTCAGTGCCCATACCTTTCCCAAGGCCAGATCTGAAGACCAGGCATCCTAAAGGAAGAATCTGTTACAATATTCATGATATTTCTACTATTTTCATGTAAAATAGTCTTTACCTGTCTGAAGTATTTCTGTCCTACTAGATGTGCTTTCTGTCTCCTCTGTTGCCCTGACTAAAGCCCTGATTTGTGCTTTTTTGTTCCGACCACAACTGCTGAAGTTAAAAGTCATGTTATTCTCTTGCAGCAGCAAAGAAATGTTCTAGAACTTATTTTCCTCATATCCCCCACTCTTAGCCCTGTTAAACGTAGATGCTTGTTCCAGTAGAAAATAAATGTGGCAGATATCTGACTTGCTTATTCAAGAAGCCAAGTGAAACAGAGAACATTAATCAAGAAATTAACCTGCATGATTACTGGAGAAGGTATTCAGTTACACATCATGTAAGCTGCTGCTACTAACAGTTTGCAATATCAGTGACCCAAGTGCTTTATATAGATACAGATAAAAGCTAATTTCAGTGTTCTTTCTAGCAAGTTCTATTTTAGGGTATGTTTATCCACCATTTGAAGCTTTCCCAAAACTAAATTAGCATTGTGATTGGAAGTTTGTGACATGTGGTTTCAGGAATGACAGGGTTGTACATATTTTTTTGAAAGTTACCCAATGTTTTCAGTTACTTGGGTTTCTTGGTTTTCTCAAATGTGTTATGTATGTGGAAATAAGTTGCCTAACTGAATTTAAAGTGTTGGATTGTGTATAATATGCAGAAATTTTCCCATGAAGCTCAACTTTAGGGCCAGGCATGTCATGGTCAGACCAGTACATAAGGCTGCTCGGATTGACTTTGAACGGGGAGACACAGGACTTCCTCATGCTATAAAAAGTTCAGGCAGTCTATTTTTAGGCTAGCCATTGATGTAATAATGTTGGATTTACCACGCTTGTGAGCTTGTATCGAATATGCGTACACAGTTGTGTTAGGAATACGTATATTGCTTTGCCCTCTTAGCATAGCAAAGGTGTGTATACCTATTTGCATATCATTACTCAAATTCCTTTGGTAAAATCTCCTCTGCTGTAACCACATCCCTGAAATGTGTGTGAATGCTTAGCTATCCCAAATGCTCTTTTCACTTCACATCCAGGAAAACTGTCTTGCAGAATGTTTGATTGCCTCTTCTCATGCCAACAGCCTGGAGGCAGGGAGCATCCCAGGGTGCAGGAGGACAGTGGACCTCTTTCCCACTCATCTGCCCTGTGCACAGCTGCCAGCTCTCCTCTCCCATGTAACAGAAGATAAAGGATTAGGAACAGCACTGAAAATTCTCTAAGAATAATGACAAAGCCGGAATATTGCTTTAATTAGGCATTATTCCTAGAGAAGGAAGCTCTGCTGTATGACTGCATTGCAATGTCTGGCTGCTTAGTCCACCCAGGTGCTGCTCTTCCCTTTCTGCTGGCATAAATGCTTGTATAAGCCGTACTACTAGCTCCTCCTTGAGAGTGCTGTTGAAAATTGGGTCTTGAAGTCTGCATAAAACAAATTAAAAATCAAAATTCCTGTCCTGTAAGGAACAGAAATATGCTTGCATACCAAATAAAGGGGAAAAGTTGCAAAAAAAGAAAAAAAAAATGATGTTTATTGTGGAACAAAAAGTTCTGAATAGGCGTTTCATAATTAAAATTCTTCAGTTTAGTCTGTTGAAGGTGTACCACACATTTTGAGTAATTTCAAAAATTAAATCACACTTCCCAAGAGGAAATGTTTTCTCTCAGAAGTTGTTGTTCACATATCTTGTGCTATTATTTTCTCTTCTGAGTTGGATTGTGTGGAAGTATGCACCTCCTCTGGGGATCTCTCTGGGGAACAAATATGAGGTGCTGAGGGTGCATCCAAGCCCTAAAGATGAAGAGGGCTGCACCCACAGCCTAGAAATGTTTCCGAAACCCCATGAACCTCCCACAGCCTTAAAAACATCCTCGGTTAAAAAGAAGAGGAGGGTGATTGTCTTGGGGGATTCCCTTCTCAAAGGAATGGAGGGTCCCATCTGTAGGCCGGACCCGCTCCATAGGGAGGTCTGCTGCTTGCCGGGAGCATCAGGGAGGGAAGTTACTAGAAAGCTCCCTTCGCTGGTCAAAGATACAGACTACTACCCGCTCTTAGTTTTTCAAATTGGTAATGAAGAAATAGAACATAGAAGGCCTAAAGCCATTAAAAGGGACTTCAAGGCACTTGGGAGAATGATCGAGGGCTCTGGGACACAGGTAATATTTAACTCCATCCCAATACTAAGGAACCAGGAGCATGAAATGAGGAATAAGAAACGGGTTAATGAATGGCTTAGGGACTGGTGTGAGAAGAGGGGCTTTGGGTTCTTTAATCATGGGGAGGCCCATGCACCCCCAGGCTTTCTTACCAGGGATGGGACACGCCTGTCTGCTAGGGGGACAAAAGCCCTCACCAAAAACCTAGTTAAGCTCATAAATCGAGCTTTAAACTAGATGTGAGGGGGGAGGGGATGGAGGCCAGGCAGGATGGGAGTGAGCCTGGATGTGAGACTTCAGAGGCAAAGGGGTGGTGTGCTGGCGATGCCTGCCAGTATATCACCACTAAGCAAGAGGGGGTGAGTGCAGCTGAGGATGGTAGGCAGCAAACTGGCACTGTGGCCTTAGTTAAGTCAAGGACCGCTCAGTTGGGGAGGAGCCCTATTGCGAAGGCTGAAGCTACGCCTGCCCAGCTGAAGTGCATTTACACTAATGCACGCAGCATGGGAAATAAGAAGGAGGAGCTGGAAGCTGTGGTAGGGCAAGGAGACTACGATGTCGTTGCCATTGCGGAGACGTGGTGGGATGACTCGTACAACTGGAGTGTACCCATGGTGGGGTATAAACTCTTCAGGAAGGACAGGAAGGGCAGAAGAGGAGGCGGGGTAGCCCTCTATGTTAGAGAGGGCTTTGATACCCTCGAACTGGACTACGATCAGGATGGGACTGAGTGCCTGTGGGTGAAAATCAGAGGAGTCCATGGGCAGGAAGGGATTGTGATGGGAGTCTGCTATAGACCACCCAGCCAAGAAGAAGCAGCTGATGAGCTCTTCTACAAACAACTGAGTGTAGTCTCAAAATCGCTACCTCTAGTCCTTGTGGGAGACTTCAACTTCCCAGATATAGGCTGGGAGTATAATACAGCAGAAAGGAAGCAGTCCCGGAGATTCCTGGAGTGTCTGGAAGACAATTTCCTCCCACAGCTGGTGAGCGAACCAACAAGGGACGGTGCCCTCCTGGACCTGCTGTTGGTGAACAGAGAAGGACTGGTGGGGGATGTGAAGGTTGGAGGACGCTTGGGGCAAAGCGATCATGAGATGATAGAGTTCTCAGTGTGGGGTAAAATGAAGAAGGAGGTTAGCAGAACAGTCGCCCTCAACTTTCAGAGAGCAGACTTTGGGCTGTTCAGAAGGCTGGTCGGAAAAGTCCCGTGGGAGGCGCTCCTTGAAGGCAAAGGTGTCCATGAGGGCTGGACGCTCTTCAAGAAGGAACTCCTAGCAGCTCAGGAGAAAGCCGTCCCCAAGTTCCGGAAAAGTAGCCGGAGGGGTAAGAAACCAGCATGGTTGAGTAGGGAGGTCCTAAGAGACATCAATAGGAAGAGGAGGGTCTACGACCTCTGGAGGAAGGGGCAGGCATCCTGGGTGGACTATAGGGAGGAAGTGAGAATGTGCAGGGAAAAATCAGGAGGGCTAAGGCCCAACTAGAAATGCGATTGGCCAAGACTGTGAAAGACAACAAAAAGTCTTTCTACAAATACGTCAACAGCAAAAGGAGGGCTAGGGAGAATCTCCAGTCCCTAGTAGATGCAGAGGGAACAACAGTAACAGAGGACGAAGACAAGGCTGAAGTGCTCAATGCCTACTTTGCCTCAGTCTTTAACAGTAAGGAAAATTGTTCCCTCTGTGCACAACCCCAAGGGTTGGATGAGAAGTATGAGATTCCCAAGGTCCAAGAGGAGGTGGTTAGAGACTTGCTTGCCCAGCTAGATGCCCACAAGTCTATGGGGCCGGATGGAGTCCACCCAAGAGTTTTGAGGGAACTGGCGGATGTGCTGGCCAAACCCCTTTCCATCATCTTCCAGCAGTCCTGGATGACTGGGGAGGTTCCGCTGGACTGGAGGCTGGCTGATGTCGTGCCCATCTATAAGAAGGGGCGCAGGGAGGATCCGGGGAACTACAGGCCTGTCAGCCTGACCTCGGAAAGTCATGGAGCGGGTGATCTTGAGTGCTATCAAGAAGCACTTGCAAGAGAACCGGGTGATCAGGCCCAGTCAACACGGGTTCATGAAAGGCAGGTCCTGCCAGAGTAATCTGATCACCTTCTATGACCAAGTGACTAAACTCTTGGACAAGGGAAAGGCTGTGGATGTGGTCTTCCTGGACTTGAGTAAAGCCTTTGATACAGTTTCTCACAGCATTCTGCTTCGGAAACTGTCGGCCTCTGTCCTGGACAGGCACACACTCTCCTGGGTGAAAAACTGGTTGAATGACCGGGTGCAGAGGGTGGTGGTAAATGGAGTTAAATCCAGCTGGAGGCCAGTGACAAGTGGGGTTCCCCAGGGCTCAGTCCTGGGTCCAGTCCTGTTTAATGTCTTTATTAATGACCTGGATGAAGGCATTGAGTCCTCCCTTAGCAAGTTTGCAGATGACACCAAGCTGGGTGGAAGTGTCGATCTGCTGGAGGGTCGGGAGGCTCTGCAAAGGGACCTGAACAGGCTGGACTGCTGGGCTGAGACCAACAGCATGAGGTTTAAGAAGGCCAAATGCCGGGTCCTGCACTTGGGGCACAACAACCCTAAGCAGAGGTACAAACTAGGAGAAACCTGGCTGGAAAGCTGCCAGGAGGAGAAGGACCTGGGGGTGCTGGTTGATAACCGACTGAACATGAGCCAGCAGTGTGCCCAGGTGGCCAAGAAGGCCAATGGTATCTTGGCTTGTGTCAGAAACGGTGTGACCAGCAGGTCCAGGGAGGTTATTCTCCCTCTGTACTCGGCACTGGTGAGACCGCACCTCGAGTACTGTGTACAGTTCTGGGCCCCTCACCACAAGAAGGATGTTGAGGCTCTGGAGCGAGTCCAGAGAAGAGCAACAAAGCTGGTGAAGGGGCTGGAGAACAAATCTTATGAGGAGCGACTGGGAGAGCTGGGGTTGTTCAGCCTGGAGAAGAGGAGGCTGAGGGGAGACCTTATTACTCTCTACAACTACCTGAAGGGAGGTTGTGGAGAGGAGGGTGCTGGCCTCTTCTCCCAAGTGACAGGGGACAGGACGAGAGGGAATGGCCTCAAGCTCCGCCAGGGGAGATTTAGGCTTGAGATTAGGAAAAAATTCTTCACAGAGAGGGTGGTTAGGCATTGGAACGGTCTGCCCAGGGAGGTGGTTGAGTCTGCTTCCCTGGAGGTGTTTAAGGTTAGGGTAGACGAGGTGCTTAGGAGCATGATTTAGGGATTGGTGGGAATGGTTGGACTCGACGATCCGGTGGGTCTCTTCCAACCTGGTTATTCTGTGATTCTGTGATTCCTCAGGCATTAAATGGCCTTCTCTCCCATTTGGTTGATATTGGGCACTTTTGGAATCTTTACCTACAGGATCTTTTTTTCTCTTTCTCCCTTACTGCCACTAAATCTTGTGTACGATTTTGTTTTCTACAGAGGCCATGTCTTCCTAAGCACCCATGATGATGTACCTGGTGTCCTGAAGGCAGAAATTTTATCTCACTATTATTGTTGTTATTGGATGCTTCATTGTTATGCAATGTTACCTACATTCATTATTCTACTACCATGTCTGAATGCTTTTGTCTGCCTCTTTCTTAATTCCAGAAAAGTGCAGTAGGTGTCCATGAGGACTGATGGTGAGTACATTACAGTCATAAAAAATAATATTTCCACGAAGTTCAAGTTGCTCCTTCCCTTCAGCAAATCCTTCCTCCTAGGCTTGATCTTTTTGTTTTAACATCTAAAGTTCTTGATGGGATAATTCTTCAAAGGACTGAAAGGGGCTAGGCATGGCTGGGTACATTGAGGGGCTCAGGAACGAGCGTCTAGTTCTCCAGGAATTCCCTACTGCCTGAAAACTCACATGACCAGTTTATTTTTCCGTTTAGAGAGTGAGCAAACCAGCTTTGCTAAGGGATGGGGTGATGCAGCCTTAGCTCTCAGTCTCTAAACAGTAGGGAGAGACAGCCTGGGTGCGCTACACTTCAGGCACTCAGCCAAAACTTCCCCTTTCGTGGTCATCTCTGAGGAAGGACGTTCCTCTCTGGGCTCTTCAACTTGAACATTGCCACAGCCTTGAGCAGGGTCGGTCTTTCTGTAGAACTTGCAAAGGTGACTTACGAGGCCCAAAGGCAAATCCTTGTCTATCTGCAGTAGACTGTTATAGGTGGATTATTATAGGTGGCCTGAAATCAGGGTTTCCTCCATGCAGCCAAAGGATTCTTGCTGTTTCACTCTGTATGTCACCTGCCAGCTGGCAAGTCTGCAATTCATTTCATTGCTTAGGCTGGGATGTGGGACGTTCTTTCCTTCCTGGTGTGCCTGCTTTTCTTTAGGGCTTGCTGCCAGGGACTACACTGCACAGCGGGACTCCAATGTGGTTTGCAAGTGATGCCTGGGTCACCTGCCACAACACAGAATCTGACTGGGAAACCTCATTTGATGATACTCTCTGCAATCACATCTATTCCGGCCGTGTTGGCAAAGCAATTATTTCTGCTCCTGTAACTTCCCTGATATGTTTAGAATTTACAGATTTCTTGTTTCCTCCCCTTTTTCAGCTCACAAAAATGCACGGGAACCATTGCACTAGCTTCCTTTGAAATTCTCGCAGCTGCTTTTAATTGCTCATAGTTTCCACAAAGGTTATTTTTAAGACTCTGTTTTTGCCAAAATTTGATAATTACACTCAATTTGTAACTTAATGAAGACTTCCACCCTGAAATAATTTGAAATTAATTCTATTCTAGGTGTTATCACACTAAGATTATAAGTCTAGTCTCACTCTGCAATAGCTAGTATACATTCCAAGACATGGTTATTCTGACATTAACTAGAAATTTTTCAATGACTCAGATATAAGCTGAACATTTTCACCTGTTCATTAAGTATTTAGTAAACCTATCTCCAGGTCACAGGTGGGAAAAAATGACCCTGTTTCTCTCCTAGCCACTTAATATGCATTATATTGAATCCTACATATATAAATCCTGTAGCAGACAGCTGCATTCTCACAGCTATCTGCCTGGTATTATTACTTTTTCACTCTGTTAATTAATGTAGGATACTGCTTCAGCTGCATAGTCCTTGCTCATTTTTATATATTCGCTAAAGCTGAACTCACTTTGTATTCATGGGTTTTCTGTCCTGTGTGCATTGGCTGGAAATATAAAAAGTCTTCTGTACTTTGCTAATTGATCAGATGCAATATTTTATTCCAGTGCTAGAATGCTATATAGTAAATTACTATGGCTCATCCAGGGTCAGCTGGATTGATTTAATAACGAGATATTAAGTGAAAAAGTGTAAAAAAATCCCCCTAACAAGTAGCTACCACCAGCAGTTCAGAGGACATTCTGCAGTTATTGGGGACAGTGGAGTAGCATGGATACTTGTAAAGAGGGCCTCGGTTAATGCATGGAGAAAAGCTTTTTTTGAATGAAGTTAAGCATACAACAAAAAAATGGGTTGTTCTTGGTGGTTGCTTTTTTTTTTCCTTCCTCAACAGGCTCTGCAACTCACTGACTTGACTTTGAACTTGTCTATCACATAGATTGTGCAAAGCCAACACCATTAAATGTAATATTTTAAGGGGAATATTTCCTATTCTTTTACAGAGGAACCAGCAAAATCTAGCAGTGTAATAATGCCTAGACAAGTATTTTGCCATACAATGAGTATTCAGCTACATAATATTTGATCAAACAATGAAGCATGGTGGCTACTAAAAATAAATAAATAAGTAACGTTTCTATTAGAAAACTGTACATGTCAAGGCAGAGTATAGATCTTGAATATTAATTATAAAGAAGTAATGGAATAGAGCACACAGGTACATAGTTTGTTAAATTAATTGAGAGATTTTTTGTGTTTGTTATGGCGAATTCTTATTACTTGCATGTACTTACAGAATGTGTACTAATTTCCAAGGCAGTAGTTATTCAGAAATGAGGTAACATATATGAAAGTTTAGGTGTTCATGAGCTGGAGAGGAGGACAAAGGCTGGAGAGCTCTGGGCAAGGGTAGTTGTGGAGGTCTGAGCAAGCCTCTTCATGGAGGCACAGAGTCACAGAATCACTTGGGCCAGAGATGACCTTAGGAGATCATGAAAGTCATAAAATACTATCCTTGCAGCACAGAGTTCAGCAAACAGCAGGTCTGTGTTCATCTTTTTCAGTACTTTTATAGACTTGCAAAGCCTTAGCTTACCCCCTTTAGCCCTCTCATCTCCAGAATGCAAAGGCTAGCATTTTGAGTATGTCTTCTCATGGGAAATGTCTTTCCTCTTTATGTTGGCAAACAGCTTGGTACTTCTGCAGCTGGAAGGTGTGTATTGCCTCTTCTCAGCAATTTATTTGGAGTATGTTCTCAAATGCTCACAATATTTGACAGTGCCAGCTAGTAAGTCTTACAGTATCTCAGGTTTTGACACTGAAAGGTGAGAAGGCTGGGCTTACTACACTCTTGACAACTGGCTCCCCACAAAAGTACGTGCAGCAATCTCATGCTCTTTTGGATGTACGAAATTGTGTTGTTTCACTCTTTTTAGTTTTCTGGTTTGCTACCTTTTTTAAGAATGAAGAAGCCAGTCAGTTATGTCTTAATTCTTTCATGTCCTGTGAAACCATGTGTAATGTAAAGTAAGCTTGCTCAACAGTTGCTTTACAGCCCACTTCTCATACCATTTGTTTCAAGATAGTTTCTCTGTCAGAGTGACAGCACAGGACTACATAGAAAAGGAACTTCAGGTGATTATCCAGTGCTGAGTCTGAGTAGAATTTAGGTATTTTCCAATGTAAGTGCAAGTCTTAGTGTCATAGAATCATAAATTCATAGAATAACCAGGTTGGAAGAGACCCACCGGATCATCGAGTCCACCCAATCAACAGCCAACCAACCAACCAATCAACAGCGTCCACACACACTGTCCTGTTGTACATCTGATTGAGTTATTCTCTGCATGCAAATATCATGCACGTGTACACTACTGGCACAGTGCTTACACGTCTGCTGACTGATGGATATTGAATCCAATTGTGCTGTGAAAGAGAGAATTATAAACGTCTGTTATGATATAACTCTCTGAAGTCACCAAAATGCCTAGCTCTTTGTGAGTAACATCTCAATATCTAACATGGCAGTGGATTGCTTTGGGGTCCATCAGACTCCGTTCCTCAGAAGGTCTTCTAGATCCAGAAGATCTTGCAGTATTAGGAAAGGGTCAGGCCTGGCAGCATTAGGAACAAGTCCTCCACCAGCTTATTGAAGAGAAGTACCTTAGTTTCTGTGCCTCATCTTACTCAGTGCAAGACAATGACATAATTTATGGTGGTGGGAGCTTCTCTTAGATGAAAGGGAAACTCTTGGATGACGAACACAAATGCTTCACTGGCAGAAAACGTTGGAATAGATGTTTCAATTCTGGTGCTCTGTCGATCATATGCTTCTTTACACACCAGCTTCTAGAAATGGCCTAGTACTGTTTTGAAATTGTTTTCAAACAGTATTTTATAGCAGAGGATCAGTGAATCACAGGCCTTATCTTGATTTTTCCTTCTTTCCATTTCTGGATGTGTTGCTATCATTACATTCTGTATAATATCTTCTCAGTTATTTGGGTGGATATCATAAAGGACAGTGCTGAAATGACAAAATAAACTTTGTTCTCTTTGAGTGATTCCTGCATTTATATTAATCTGGAATACTTTTCTGTGTTCATAAGCAATAGAATCCACATTTCCTTTCTCACTTGCAAATACATGCAAATACAAAGATAAATTCTTATATCAGTACTAATATTTACATTTAATCAGTCATTTTTTAAAATAATGAAAATATTAAGTAGCCTACCTATCTTTTAGGATCTTCATTCAGCTCCTAGTGTTATTGTGTGTGAGTTCTTATCCATAACCTTGAAGCTGCAGAATGTTCATCTTTATTTGTACCAGTATCATCCACCAACTATTAAACACCTTTTTCCTTCTAGTTGGCATTACTGGTATTTCAATGAAAGATAATAAAAGTTCCAGCCCTTAGCAGGGGAGAATTGTATTACAGGAATGGAAAGATATGTTTTTCTGCCTAATTAATGACTATTTTAATACACTAGGTAGAAAGAATATAGAAAACAAACTTCAGTTCTGAAGTAATTCTTTCCAAGGTGTGTGCTCTGGGTTGGACTTTGATCAAAAAGAAGAGGACATTCTTGACCAGAACACAAATATTGCAACACTCAACACTCACATGCACTGAAAGAAGGTGCTAGAGTCCATTTACTTTCATTGCAAATGAAAAAATTGCTGAGAATAAGATTTTCAGTCCCAGTGTGTTCTTCATATAGATGCTATAGGTGTAGTGCATACAAATAGTTCTTAACCCTTATTCCTGTGTTCTGGAGCTGGACATTGCTAGCAGACAGTTAAAGGACAATTCACTGAGTATTTTGTGTTGTATTTTTGTGACTGGTGCTGAAGCGGTGAGTGATAAGGAGTCATGGCAGTGAAGCAGGGAAGGAAGTCTGCAAAGCATACAATTTAGTGGAGGTTCTGGTTGTTAAAGTGGTGCACGGGACACTGCCAAGAAAAGCCTCCTTTATACTATTATATTGAGGCAGAAACTTATTCAGGCTCAGAGACAAAAGGAATAGCCAGGAGCCACTTCACCCATCCATTGTCTTGGTCCCTGAGGACACTTAAGGTGTTTGAATGTGAAAGCAAGCAGCACAGGTGTGGGAAAGAGGGTAGAGAAGTACTTGATAGGTGTGTAAACAGTATAGTTTCTTTCATGTTGAGAGTACAAATATGATATGTTGTGTTAGAAACTGCACTTGCAACTCCCAGCTTGGCATGTTCAGAACCAGCAGCTGACATTGCTTTGTTCAATCTCTCCTACTATGCAACTTTTCTTATCTCTGCCTTCTTCAGTTTAACTGCTTTTTCAGTTTTTGTGCAGTCAAGGTACATTAGACTTTCTGCATTCTCATGTATTTTACTAGACACATCAGTTTAGTCTGACATGGTGAAAATATGGCCTAATAACATTTCATCCTTCCCTGTTTTCCATGCCTCTTCACTTTTTTATCTTTATTTTCACCTCAAAATACAGCATGTTGATGGGATAATTATGGGATAATGGGCATATAGATTTCACTTTGTTTATCCCCCTTCTGAGATATAGGCATACTTCATATTTTCATAACACAAATTTTTGTGTATTTTTTAAATGCTTGCAGTTTTGTGTAAGTTACCTTTCCACTGAAGACTTCTTTACACACTTTTAGTCTTTGCACTGACTGTGTAAAAGTGCTTGGATCCTTTATAAAGACTCATTTTGGAATAGATTTAAGATAGAAATATCTTAATTATTGCCCTTATGTATAGTTACTGCTGCTATTTCAGGATATACGGAGTATTCATACATTACATACATACTTGATCGTGTATGCATGCCTGCTTTTCATACTGGGTGGAGTCACAACAATTTGCCATTTTCTAAAATTGATTAAGTTTATTGTGTGCTTTACTTTTCTTTGAACTTTAGGATAAGTGTGCTTGCTACCATGACAGAAATGTATTGAAAATGATAGAGACAGTTAATATGATGCAGCTGTACTTTCACTAATCATATGTAGAGAATATTCACCAAAATTAGATCCTAATTCATATGTCAACCTATAACAAATACACCACACTCACATATTGCTGCCCATATGAATCTGCCCAGTCCCTTGTAGCTACACTGAGGCATTCTTGGCTCTATGAGTTTTCCAAAATTCTTCTAAAAAAACAGACATTCAAGTTAAAAATATTTTGAAGATTCCTTAGAAAGAGATTGTCCCATAAGAGCTCCTTACAACTGATAGTTTCTTATTGAATATTGTTTCACTCTAATGCTGAACCTTTCATCTGTCTTTGTCCCACATTGAAGCTGTGTCCTGTAAATAAAAAAAGAAAAAAACCACATTACAATGTTAGAACTAATTAGTTCCTCAGTCAGACCTCATCAGTGTCCCCTGTGAGTCTAAATAAGAATAATCATGTATTATGTCTGTTGAAAACTGTAGGTGCATTTATCCTATCTGGTGAGTAAAAATTAGGAAAGGGGAGAATAAGAGAGGTGAATAATAGGAGGCAGAGTGCTTTTTTTTTTTTTTTGCATATATGATAATCTTTATCAAGCTCAGGGAACTGTGTATTTCTGCATTTCTCAATGAATATAAGTCACAGTTGTGCTACAGTACAAAATTAAAATTATGGCTTGTCATACCAGCAGAAGAATTAAGCATGCTCCTTTAGTTCCCATATACCAGTTTAATGTGCACTGGGCAATAGGAGTGGGGAAAAGTGGAATAACTTCAGCTTACCTCTAACACTAATATTTAGTTAGTAGTAGTAGTAGTAGTACTTAGCATATTTTGCTTAGTCACTTGCCAGCAGCTATTAGAGGGCTGCGACTGCTGTATGACCAACAGGCACAGAGCTTGTATCAGTACAATCAAAGTGATTGGGTGCTTCTTAACTCTCCAGGAATTTTCCTGTTAAGCTAGAACAAGGTTCAGTTTCCATGATCTATGTTAACCATGCCATGCATTGCGTATGCTGCAATTGCTAAGATTCCCAAGAGGCACTTGGGTGCTGCTGCTGCTAATATTTCTGTTTATCAGAAGGATACTCTTGTCTGAGCTACAAGGTGACTCTGGCAGCATGTTTTTAAAGCTATTGCATGTGAAGCACCTCTTGTTACTGTCCACGGAACATCTACATGTGGAAGAGCACTCTTGGCTGTGTGTTTGGGAACATCTGAAGGGAGAGTGTTGCCCTTTGCAACTTTGGACATAAGAGACTTGTCACACAGTCCTGTTCATGATCACTAACAATAAAAAAGTGCCGTGGGGGATTATTTGTAAATATAATTGCTTAATTTCCTTCCTTCCTTCCTTCCTTCCTTCCTTCCTTCCTTCCTTCCTTCCTTCCTTCCTTCCTTCCTTCCTTCCTTCCTTCCTTCCTTCCTTCCTTCCTTCCTTCCTTCCTTCCTTCCTTCCTTCCTTCCTTCCTTCCTTCCTTCCTTCCTTCCTTCCTTCCTTCCTTCCTTCCTTCCTTCCTTCCTTCCTTCCTTCTTATTATTATCTGGGCAACAACACGCCTCAAAAAGAGTTACAGTCAACCATAGTGAAGACAGAGCAGCCTTTTGAATCAGTGGAGCTGAAAATGTGATGGTATATACAAGAACAGAGACCTGATGATACCTGTATCCATATGCCAACATCAATGCTTCATGGGTTTATGAAATGGACAAAAAGTATTGATTTCAGAATATATTTCAAGATGGTTTAATATAATAATTCAAGAAATACATATTTGACATATTTGAAAGATTGAAGTATAGTAGAAAACTATAGAAATTATAGAAAACTCAGACAAGGACTCTCCATCTTCACTCAGGCACAAACACAGGTGGTACCTGGCCTACCCGCCAGTAAAATAATCTGTTATGGGTAAATGTGTGCAAAAATGGTGAGGACGAATGAAGTTAACGATCAGGAAACATCTATTTTGGGACTCTAATTCTAAAGCTGTTGGCACAAACAAGATTGCCATAATACGTTTCAAAAAATATTTTATTTTTCTTTTCTTGTTCAGTAATTTATGTAGCTTACTTACAAATGAAATCCAGCTAAGTGTCAACCAAGTCCACAATAATTGGGCGATCATGGTTGGATAGAAAATATATCTCCAGAAATGCTGGTGGAATTATTCTACTTTCATAATTGTAAGGGCAGACTGTTTCTAAGCAAGAAGAGAGAAGGACACATAAGATGAAGGATGTTGAAAGTGAGCATAAGAGAGCTGAAAATTCTGTTGTTAGAGCTTAACTTCATTTCAGATAAAAAAAGGGTTCCAGCTGGGATGCCAGGAGATATTGGATATGAGCAGCATACAATGAATGGCCCTGGGACAGGGCTTCTTAGCAACACAGACACAGCTGGTGTTGGTTCCAGGGGAAGAGCGTAGAGTAACTCACTTCTAGTTTCAGCAGAGCAGCAATGTTAGTTTTGTGTCATTAGAAGGGAGAAGGATGGCAGGGTCAGCAGAGGATCAAGCATGCTGAGAGTAAGAGAATGTCTTGCAAGTTATCCCAGGCAAATTTCTTCTGCAGCCTGCAAAAATGCCTTTCCCATCTTGGTTGAAAATTGCTCTCCTCCCACTGCTACATACCACTTCATTTGTCCCACAGGTGCACTGTGACCTCCTGACTCTCTGGATGTCTCAGGTGGCTGGTGCAAGCCCTGGCTGGGAGGAGTTTTCTGCCTTCAGATTGTATTTGGAAAGAAAAGAGGCAGTTCTGGGCTGGCATAGGAGGTGGCATTCATGTTACAGGAGAGGAGAGACAAAAAGTAGGGCAACAGCTGGACTTTGCATGTGCTCTGCCATCCTACACCCTTCTGTGGCCATGGGACAGAACCCTGAGATTGTGGAGCAATCATTAGAGCTGGGTTCCCCAGTGCTGCAGACAGTCACACTGCTCAGGTAGCTGTTCCTCATTCCTATCCAGATGAGCCAAATAGGCAGCTTGCTGCCTGAGGCATCTGCCCGCTCTACCTACACTTCATCTGGTCCTGCTGAGGGGTTTTCTAAGAACTCAAAGAAACAGGTGTAGTTGGGAAATGGGAGGCCCTCTGAAACTTGAGTTACTGTGAAAACAAGCATGGACTAAAACACAGAGGACAGAAGTAGCAGTTGGAGAGGACGGGCACTGTAGAAGTTGAGTGAGAGGGACATGCTGCAGAGTAATTCTCAAATGGTGCAAAAGGTAGTAAGGTCTTGCAAACATTTGAACTACATATAAAAGTATCTTAGATATGTAGACACTACAGTGATCATTATGATTTTTATTTTCATGAAAGACAACTGGTTTATGAATATACGTAATGCCTTTTGATGAAGGGAACACAGAGGGCTTCTTTGTAGTCAAAACAGAAAAGATTCCCCCTTGACCTTTTGCTGGCTGCTTGAAATGGATATACTGAGTCCTTCTCTCAGATTATTCAGGCTGGCAGAACCCAGACTGTGCTGCCAAGTGCCACAATGAGTCCTAAGCTGTATTTGACAGAGGAGAGGTCTGAAATGAAAGAGGAGGTCTTAGGTAGTGTGCTGAACAACCTTCCAAATCACTTGACTATGGCATGTCTCCTGTGGGAGCTGCACGCTTTTACAATGACAGACCAGTAATTTTGACAAACTTTACCAATAACAAATGTTTTGTAAAGCTTTACCTGAAAGATAAAATGATATTTTGAAATGATATGTCACCAGAAAACAGGTCTTATAACCACTTTATAAAACGTAATAAAGCCAAGAGGCCATTTTAGCAGAATTACTATGGGTTTGGAGTGGATATTTGATTACTTACAAACTATTTTTGTGAGATGAACTCTGGATAAAAATAAAAAAGTATGAGGATTAGAATATCATGTATTTGCTGCTGGTGTTTTTGTACTGTAGACTATCAAAATAGAAGTAAATCAAGAGCTATTAGCTTTGAAACACTATAAAGCCAGCAAGATACAAATGCAGGAAGTATAACACATGAAGACCAGCTTTTAGAAAATAATGATTGTCCTGGTTGTGTCCTTACTGTGCAGCTGATTTACAGAAAATAAAAATTCAAATATGCTGGCACCAAACCTAAATATAGGTGGTCAAAACAAAGTAGATTTTTTTCCCTCTTTGTCATCTCTCTCTTGTTTTTTAAACATTTAAACCCCAATCAAGAGACATCGGCACGTTTAATATACACTTGGCATTATTGTCTGTCACTATCTCTGTCCTTGAAAAAATTCTCACTGTCACTGAGGCTGATAATATTTAAGCATGGTGCTTCTCTCTTTCTTAGATTGGGTACATAATCTACATTCTGCTTCTTGGCTCCCATTTCTACATTCCTGTTCCGTGGATTCCTCTAACTTTCTCTCCAAAGCCACTCCAAATACGACTTCTTTTTCGACACTGTACTAACATCACTGCTGTTTATTTTGATTTCTTGACAGAGAAGATTTCATGCTGAAATTCTTCTGCTGAACTTCAGAGCATACAAAAAACTACTGTGACTGGAGAATTTTTTTTTAATTATCTAACTTATGAACTGCGGAAAAAGTATTCTGCAACTACTCCATAGAAGACTGTTCAGAGTGTTTTCCCTGATCATCAGATTAGACCTCCATTGTTGTAACTGTAGTAGGAGACTGTTGCTAAGGCACCCTCACCTAGCAGAGCACTGTGACTAGCTAGATGATCTCTACAATTTCATTTGTTCACTTCTCCTGAGGGAACTACAGAAAATATCTACTGCCCTCTAAACCTAAAGTAAACTGACAGTGGCAGTTTCACTTAGACCTCTCTAGATTTGCTGGAGAAGGAGTGAAAAGAAGGGAGGGGAAGCAAAATTTTTCCAAGCAGCAGTGCACTTGTGCTATGGTTGTAGCTATAGAGAAATAGGAGATGAAAATGAGGGAGGTTTCCACTGGAGTTAAAGGTCACATGGAATGACACAATAATTTAAATGTCAATGCTATCTGAAGACTTTTGTGCTTAATTGTTACTACATGGGGGCTGTAAGCACAGGAGAATGGACACAAACTAGAAAGAAACAATTGAAAAAACCTTACTGGAAATTAGTTGTGTTACTCTTTTTCATTCCCTCTCTCCTTCTCCTACAGGCACAATATGCATACCACATGCTGTTTGTGACTGAATTTATGCCTGCTGACACTAACAGACACACACATCTTTTGCTGACACACACCCCTTTTGTGAAAAACATCATTTACATTAATTTTGCAGTGTAAATCCTAATAATGCACTTAAGGCTTATTATTCTTAAGGCTTGTGTCAGCCTCGTTTCTATGAAGATCATAGTGTTATTGAAAATCTTTGATCAACTTTTTGGCTCTCACATCAAAACCACAAGTTACAGCAAAAAGAGCCATGTACTCTTATGGCCTCCATTGGAGTACTGTGCCCAGTTTGGGGCTCCCATGACAAAAGAGAGATGGAGCTAGTGTAGAGAGTGTAGTCAAAGGCTGCATTAAAATGATGAAGGGTGGGGAGCACCTCCCATAGTAGGAATGGTGGAGAGAGATCAGACTGTTTAGCCTGGAGAAGAGAAGGCTCCAGGCAGATCTCCTCAAGGTATACAGATACCTGAAGGCAGGGTGTGAAGACAACAGAGACAGGCTGTTTCCAATGGTTCCCAGTGACAGGGCGAGAGCCAGTGGTCACAGACTAATGAGATGAACATTTCTCTTTAACATCAGGAAAGACTTGATTACAGTGAGGTTGACCAAGCACTGGCACAGATTGCCCAGGGAGCTGGGGAGTCTCCATTCCTAGAGCGCTTCTACATGGAGATGTAGTCCATTGCAAACAGATGCTTGTGGCCCTGCTTGAGAGTGAACATTTGACAATATGACCTCCAGAGTTTCCTTCCAACCTCAAATATTGTGTTTCTGTGATTTTATGATTCTCTGGACCTTGTCTTACTCATTCTTTGCAAATAACTTCTCACCCTTTCTAACACAGCCTAACATCCTCTTTTTGAGCTTGGTAACTAATAACGGGAGTTTGAAATAATGTATTGGCAAACTCATATCTTTAAAATATTCTTGTTCAGTGACCTCAGTGATACATTTTTTAGCATTACGATGTGATACAACCTTGCAGAGGAACAGGGATGGTCATTCCTGCTGCAATTTGCAAGCACTTATTTGCTAAACCTCAGAGAAATTTGGCAAAAGAATAATGTCCATAGGAGTTGAGGTCTAGGGTTTGGTGGATGGACAACATTGGCTAGTGGGAAAGTTAATTAACATGCAGTTCTGGAAATTCATCAGAGTTCCCTCATAGCTGGAGTTTTCAAAGTGCATTAAGCAAATAAGATGTCCTTCCTTTTTAGGGACATGTTAAATGACGCATAGCCAGAAATCAGTTTTGGTTTAGGTCAAAATAAGAAAAGAAATAATAAAGAAAGAAAGTTTGGCTAAGCAATGTCACTTTCAAAATGAAAAGGCTGCATTGAGCAGAGAGAAAACACTGTTTCTCATGGCTTGATTCTTCAAGAAACATCTAGTTGTACCTTGTATAGGATGCATGGTCCATCTGATAATGGCATGATTTCAAATTATCATGCATTATCTGTTTGAATGTTCTCTCCTCTCTCCTCTTCTTGAGCAAGTTGTACTACCTTGCAATTTTATGCCTTTTAGGTAGAGGATATCTGCTGTCAACTCAAAAGACTGCTCTGCTTCTCATATTGTAAGCTTAAAGGTGTAGCATTTTCCTTTCCAACAGTATTCTTAAAATACTGCGTTCCTACTTAAACAAATTTCCCTTAGAACCACCAGGGAACTTGGACTGGCTTCAATAATGTGCTAGTACATAATGTTGTCATTTTAGCAACAGCAGTGCATGTTGCTCACAAGAAGTGCTTGTTCTGGCTCTGTTGCAATTTGCTCTGCACACCATGTTTCCCTCTTATGCTGCAGTTTATAATTAGACTTTAATAATCACAAAGTTTTCATTTATGGGATTAGGAGTAAGGTTATGATTACTATCAGGTACATGAATACATAGATGAGGGCTTCCAAGAAGAACTTCGTAGGAGATGGCTTGAAAGGAAAAGACTGGGTTCCAGTAAGCCTTAATATTAAAATGTCACATTCACTGCAATAGTATTTAACATCTATGGTTAAAGCCCACATGCAGATTATTCTTTCAATAAGCAGCATAGTGTAAGTGGAGGATACCTTTACAAGTGGGCATTTGTATGTTTTTCTGTGCCAGGGATACTGCATAGGAACAGGGAGCTGGAAGAAATTCTCCCCAGTCATCAATTTCAGTTCCTTTATCAAAGGCAACACTGTGATATATACGCTCTCCTGAACTGATCTGCCTTCATCTGTAAAATCATCACTGTTACACCTCAGGTTGTGATTGTTGTTTTTGCTGTTAGCCATCTTCTTCAGGTTCTCACCCTCAGTTTTATTGCTGGAAAGTTTGTATTCCCCCTTTCTATCTTCCTACTAGTTTTTTCTTTAATTTAAATACTTCATTCTATTCTTGGTGCTTATTTTTGGTATGTCTCTTTTCTGCTTCCCAAAGTAGCTCTTGCCTACAATGATGACAGGCTGAGCTCATCTTCCTACTCTGCAGAATAATTCACTTTAATAATGATTTAGGGCACCATAGTAAGTGTGGCCTTCCTTAAGCAAAACTCAATAAAGAGATCTGGTAACTTGGACCACTGGACAGTCGTAACTTTGTGCTTGAGTTATCTATCTCTCAGTTTCCTTCTTTTCTGGTAGGAAGTATGTTATGCTGGAGATAAGACTGTTGCATTGCAGCATTTGTGGGACATTGTAGGAGAGCTTGGCCACATCTGGAGATGAGCCAGCTTTCTTTCTCCCTGTGCAATCAGCACTATAGATTAAATACTAAGGGAGTGTCTTATATAAGTTTCACACACCTAATGGGCTAGCATAGCCAGTAATCATCTAGCTTCAAATTGAGAGGGAAGATCCCATAAAACTGAGCAGGTGTCGTCAACAATGCTGTAATGAATTTCTTTCTAATATCTAATCTAAATCTTGCCTCTTTCAGCTTAAATTCTTTACCCCTTGTCCTGTCATTATGCCCCTGATAAAGTCCCTCCCCATCCATTCTGTAGGCTTATTTTAAGTACTGTGAGGCTGCTGTAAGGTCTACCTGGAGACTTCTTTCCTAGTGGCAGTCACATAACATTTAAACGCCCTGCTATTTCTCCTGGTCCCACCCAGTTCTTGTCAGCTACTTTCATGATTGCTGCTCACTACTGGGATCTCTTTATGTGACTGTGGCATTTCCTTGACTCAGGAAATCCCTTGTACATAATGATCCTCTTCTCAGCTGCTGAAGGTGCCAGCATGGAGCTGATTGCCTTGGCAAATTTGATTTGATTAACAGCACACTTTGAGAGGGCCAGATTGGCATAGTGGATGAGTGCCTGCACCTTCACAGTAGGGGATGGCTCTCTAGAGCTGAGATTTCTCATTCCTCAACCAGACTAATGGCTAGCTATTCAACTTATATGCTACTGTCTGTGCCAGTGATTAGAAGCTAACAGTCCTCTGAGCTTTAGCACAGGAAACTGCTTCCTAATGTTTTCAGTGAAAGTTACAAATAACATGCAAATAAAGCGAGACCAGTTTATGTCAGATTACCTGGCTACATTGACACTAACATGCTCATTTATGAATTAAAGTTATGTTTCCTACAGCAAAGTGAACTCCAGCCCCTGTGGTAAGAAGCTACGGCATCAAACATACTCTTCCTTATCTGCGTCTGAAATATGAATGAAAGATCAAACAAGAAATCTGAACAATTTTTTTTTGCAGAAATGTTTCGTATTAGTTTCTAATCAATGCTTAAATTAGTTAGTATTTCATAGATACCATCTGAAATATCACTTTTGAAGATCTATTTGGACAATAGCATTATGTAGTTCTTTTCTAAGATACTCAGTTTTCTTTCTTGTAAAACACCCTACTACTGGCATTGCATATTTATGAAGCTTAGCTTTTACCCCACCAAGTGTTGTAGAGTAATTCCCAAGAACATAAGTATGTTGCAATACAGAAGAAGTATAACATTCTCAAGGTTTTATCTTGACCTGCATGTTCATGTTGACTTGTATGATGCAAGATTCATGTACCTTTGACAAAGTGAACACTAGGGTCAATGAAAGAATCCAATGTAAATATTTTGATCATCATATACTGACTGCTTCTAATAAACATAACTTCATTTTTCACTATGTCAGGGAGGTTACAAATAATTCATTCTCAGTAGGTCAGAGAAGGAGGTACAGTAAGACCACTGAAAAAAAAAAAAGTAAACGGGTCCCTGGGAAACTAGTAGGAGAAGGCATATGAATTCCTAACCTTTGGAGGAGCCTCAGATGAGGCACTGCAAGTTTTGCCAGATTAGAAATGTTTCATGGGAGAATTCCTTCTGCAGCCTATAACCTCCTTTGTCTGCCGCATTTCAGTTTCACTCATAATGTAGCTCTGCCCTTTTTGCTTTCTCTCATGTTAGCCAAGGGTACAGGGTTAGGAACAGGGACAACA